>CAUYLG010050542.1:0-111861 GCA_963573385.1 Cacajao melanocephalus
CTATGCAAATGCTGAAGAGTGATTTACTTCCCATTATGTGGTCATTTTGAGAATAGGTGTAATGTAATACTGAGAAAAATGTATGTTCTGTGGACCTGGGCTGGAGAATTCTATAAATATCCACTGAGTTTACTTATTCCAGGTCTAAGTTCAAATCATAGATGTCCCTATTAATTTTCTATCTCATTGATCTGTCAAATATTAACAATGTGGTGTCAAAATCTCCCGCTATTATTGTGCGGGAGTCCAAGTCTCTTTATTAGTCTTTGTGACTATTAAAGTCTATTTTGTCCGAGACAAAAGTTACAACTCCTGTTTTTGTTTTTGTTTTTGTTTTTTTGCTCTCCATTTGATTGGTGAATCTTCCTCCATCCCTTTGAGTCTTTGTGTGTCCTTGCTTGTGAAATAGACCTGGATACAGCGTACCGATGGGTTTTGACTTTTTATTCAATTTGCCTGTCTGTGTCTTTGATTGGGGCATTTAAACCATTTAAATCTAGGATTAATATTAATATTTGTGAATTCAATATTGTCATTTAATGCTAGCTGGCTATTTTGCCCATTAGTTGATGTAGATTCTTCATTATGAAGATACTCTTTATGTTTTGGTAAGTTTTTGGGATGACTGATACTGGGTGTTCCTTTCTGTTTGTAGTGCTTCTTTCAGAAGCTCTTGTAAAGCAGGCCTAGTGGTGATGAAATCTCTTGAGTGCTTGCTTGTTCACGAAAAATTTTATTTTTCCTTCACGTATGAAGCTTAGTTAGCTGGATATGAGATTCTGGGTTGAAAATTCTTTTCTTTGAGGATATTGAATATTGACCCCCACTCTCTTCTAGTTTGTAGGGTTTCTGCTGAGAGCTCTGCTGTGAGTCTGATAGGCTTCCCTTTATGGGTAACCTGACCTTTCTCTCTAGCTGCCCTTAGAATTTTCTCCTTTATTTCAACCCTAGTGAATCTAACGATTAGGTGTCTTGGGGTTGCTCTACTTGAGGAATATCTTTGTGGTGTTCTCTGTATTACCTGGAGTTGAGTATTGTCCTGCCTTACTAGGTTAGGAAGGTTTTCCTGAATAATATCCTGAAGAATATTTTCCAGCTTGGATTCATTCTTTTCATGACATTCAGGTACACCTATCAATCGTAAATTAGGTCTTTTCATGTAGTCCCATATTTCTTGGAGACTTTGCTCATTCCTTTTTACTCTTTCTTCTCTAATCTTGTCTTCTCGTTTCATTTCATTAAGTTAGTCTTTGACCTCTGATATCCTTTCTTCTGCTTGATCAATTCGACTGTTAAAACCTGCACATACTTCGCAAAGTTCTCGTATTGTGTTCTTCAGTTCCATTAATTCACTTATATTCCTCTGTAAATTGTCTATTCTCATTAGCATTTCGTCAAACCTTTTTTCAAAGTTCTTAGTTTCTTTATATTGGGCTAGAACATGTTCTTTTAGCTCACAAAAGTTCCTTATTATCCACCTTCTGAAGCCTAATTCTGTTAATGGAACACACTCGTTCTCCATCAGGCCTTGTTCCCTTGTTGATGAGGAACTGTGATCCCTTGTAGAAGGAGAGGCATTCTGATTTTGGGTATTCTCAGCCTTTTTACACTGGTTTCTTCCCATCATTGTGAGTTTATCCACCTGTCGTCTTTGTAATTGCCGACTTTCAAATTAGGTCTCCGAGTGGACGTCCAACTTGTTGATTCCCAGTGCCAAAATCTGAGCAACCCACTGTGCCAGCTATAACAGCAGCATTAAGATTCATGGTGCTTTTCTGCCCGGGAATCTCTGGTCTGGCTTCCCTCTTGAGTCCCTTTTTCAATCAGGTAAATGGGCAACTCTGCCTTCCCGGAGCTCCAAACGTCGACCAAAAGGGGACTGAGTCTCGTTTACTCTGCACCAAGAACCGCCGCGCCGAGGCGCTGGCAAAACCGCCACACTGGCCACAAGAGTCGCACTGGCAACCCGTGGGGCTCCTCTGCTGGGAATCTCCTGGTCCGTGGGCAACAAAAATTTGTCTTAAAGTGTGGCGTCCTCTCTTTCTTTGCGCTTTCTCTGGGAGCTACAATCCTGAGCTGCTGTAATCGGCCATCTTGGATCTCTCCTAGATCATCTATTCTCAAGGGAGCTCTATGACAGGTGACTGGCTAGCATGTACATTAGTGCCACCTCTGGTCCAACTGGCTGTGATGAGAGAGCCAGGGTCGCTTGGTATAAATCATGGCCACATAGGGTTGCCCCGTCAATAGCACTGTGAATGAGACAATTTCACTTAGAAGGAGCAATGGGTTTACAAAGGCCAAATAAAGAAGGGACTAGTCAGAACTCTTCAATCCTGACTTTATTTTGCAGCAAAAGCAATTCATAAAAGGATAAAAAAAGGTTTGGAATCTATTACCTAATCTCATTTGAGGCTTGATGTGACAGGCACCCATTCAGCCCAGTTCTCTGTCTCTGATCAGACATACAAATAATTGTCTTTTAAAAGATAGGCTGGGCCAAGTGCGGTGGCTCATGCCTGTAATTCCAGCACTTTGGGAGGCCAAGGTGGGTGCATTACCTGAGGTCAGGAGTTCAAGACCAGCCTGGCCAACATGGTGAAACCCTGTCTCTACTAAAAATACAAAAAAAAATTAACCTTGAGTGGTGGCAGGTGCCTGTAATCCCAGCAACTTGGGAGGCTGAGGCAGGAGAATCACTGGAACCCGGGAGGTGGAGGTTGCAGTGAGCTAAGATTACACCACTGCACTCCAGCCTGGGCAACAAGAGTGAGACTCTGGCTCAAAGCACAGTGGCTCACACCTCTAATCCCAGCGCTTTGGGAGGGTCACTTGAGGCCAGAAGTTTGAGACCAGCCTGGCCAACATGGCAAAACATCATCTCTACTATAAAGACAAAAACTAGCTGGGCCTTGTGGCAGGCGCCTGTAGTCCCAGCTACTCAGGAGGCTGAGGCAGGAGAATCACTTGAACCTAGGAAGCGGAGGTTGCAGGGAGCCAAGATGGCACCACTGCTCTCCAGCCTGGGTAACAGAGTAAGACTCCATCTGAAAAATGAGATGCAATTTTATCTCATTTGTGTAATTTTTCCAAAGGTTTGAGATATAACCTCTGAATAGTTCTTATTTCTTATCAGCAGCTTAAAATGAATCTAGTATCAACAAATTTATGACCCATCTGCTGAGCGGATCACTTCCATCTGTAACCCTGGCCATGCTACAGAGTTGGCAGCCACACAAAAATGTCCCTGGCAAACACTGTATCAGAATTTAGATTCCTCTTGGGAATTAAAGTTAATTGTTAGATTTTAAAAGAGAATAAGACTATTATAACATTCTCAAGGTGAATTTAAATAACTTCAATAATTTTCAAATTCTGGCCATAATCAAATGGCCATAATTTAAATAGTTCAGGTTCATTCTTATGTTATCTTACATTGTAATACTCCTCCCGTGAATAAAACTGCTGCATCTTTAAGACTTATATCTTCTTTCCCCTGACATGGCATTAACTGACTTCCTGGACTGTTCTCACATTCATTAAAGGCTTTGGATCAGTCTTACTCTCCACCCAAGTAGAACCAATCATTCATTCATTCATTTGTTCTCCCAATAAATAAATATTTATTTAGTATCTACTATATGTCAATCATTGTGTGCCTGGGGCCTGGAATGATTAGATGAAAGGCATAGACCCTTCATCTGGTGGCTGGAGATGACAAGCAGATATTCGGCTCCACTATTCAGCTAGTATGCATTTGCATGAACCAGTGGTATTTATTTATGTATTTATTTTTGAGACGGAGTCTTGCTCTCTTGCCTAGGCTGGAGTGCAGTGTCATGATCTCAGCTCACTGCAACTTCTGCCTCCTGGATTCAAACAATTCTTGTGCCTCAGCCTCACAAGAAGCTGCAATTACCACCATGAGGCATGAACCACCTCACCTGGCTAATTTGTTGTTGTTGTTGTTGTTGTTGTTTGGTAGAAAAGGGGTTTTGCCATGTTGGCCAGGTTAATCTTGAACTCCTGACCTCAAATGATCCACCGGCCTTGGCCTCCCAAAGTGCTGGGATTACAGGCATGAGCCACCACACTAGGCCACCACTGGTTTTTAATTTGCCCCTGAAAAAATAGTCAAGTGCCTTAATAGTGACAACCCTTTCCAAACACACCATCTGTTCTTTCGTGCCTCAGAGCCTTTGCACAGGTTTGCCCTACCTAGAATATCTGTTCCCCTTATTCACCTAGTTAATGCATGGTAATTCTTAAACCTCAATTCATAACTCATCTGATTCAATATTTTGGAATCATAACCAAGGAAATGGGTAGCTTTGTCCAACACTCTTGATTCTTCAATGCAAACCACCAATTGCTTCAGATTTTCAATTTTTGTGTACTTTAGTCAATGGCTTCTTCTGTTACTCTAGATTTGTGGTTGTTCCGAATAATCAAATGTGTAGTTTCTTTTATTTTAGTTATACTTGACAATCATTCTAATCTTTTATTCATTTATTCAAAAATGATACATGTTCACTGAGCACCAATACATATCAATATGCTAGGCTTTTTTTAAAATTGAGCCTCGGTGTGACAATCACCCATTCAGCCCAGTACTCTGTCTCTGATCAGACATACAGAGAATTAAAAGGACCTAGAGTAACCAAAGCGACTTTTAAAAGGAAGAATCAAGTTGGAATACTTACTCTACCTGATTCCAAAACTTACTGTAAGCTACAGTAGTTAAGACAGTTTGGTATCAATGAAAAGATAAACACAACGATCAATGGAACACAGTCCAGAAGTAGACCCACACATGATAAGGTTGGTTGATTTTTGACAAAGTGTTAAAGCAATTCCAAAGGAAAAGGAAAGTCTTTTCAACAAATGGTGCTGGATCAACTCAGTATCTGTGGGGGAAAAAATGAACATCAACCCTACCTCACACCATAGGCAAAAATTAACTCAAACAGGATCCAAGACCAAGATGTAAAAATCCAAACTATACACTTTTAGAAAACATAGGAGAATATTGTACTCTCCTGTGGGATTGGGATTGGTAGTTCTCAGAACACAGAAAGCAGGAATCATAAACAAAACAAAAAATGGATAAATTGAACTTCATTAAAATAAAAAAAAACTGGCTCTTTGAAAGACATCATTAAAAAAATGAAAAGGCAGCCCAGAACAGGGGCTCACACCTATAATCCCAGCCTTTGGGGAGGCTGAGAACGGAGGATTACTTGATGCCAGGAGTTCAAGACCATCCTGGGCAACATAGTGAGATCCTGTCTCTACCAAAAAATATATAATTAGCTGGATGTGGTGGCACATGCTTGTACTCCTAGTTTCTTGGGAGACTGAGGCAGGAGGATCATGTGAACCTAGGAGTTTGAGGCTACAGTGAGTTATGATCACACCACTGCTCTCTAGCCAGGGTGACAGAAAGAGACCTTGTCTCCAAAAAAAAGAAAAAGAAGATAATTCAATAGCAAGCCAAAGATTGTGCAAAAATACTTGCAATGCATATAGACAAAAGACTTATATACAGATCATGTAAAAAGCTCTTGCTACTCAACAATAAGACAAACAAGATAAGAAAACTGGCAAATTATTTCAACTTACTTCACAGTAGAAAATATAGAAATGCCAATAAGCACCTGAAAAAATGTTCAACATCATTAGTGGTAAGGGAAATGTAAATTAAAGCCACAATGAGATACCACCTTACACCCATTAGAATGGCAAAAAAAAAAAAAAAAAAAGAAAAAAAAGTTCTATTTTTCTTTTTAGAGAAAAGATTTCTCTGTCACCCAGACTGGAGTGCAGTGTTGGGATCATAGCTCACTGCAATCTCAAACTCCTGGGCTCAAGTAATCCTCCCTCTTGCACTCCTTAGTAGCTGGGTCTACAGACGAGCACCACCACGCCTGGCTAATTTTTTGATTTTTTTGGAGAGATGGATATTACTATGTTGCTCCAGGTGGTCTCAAACTCCTGGCTTCAAGGGATCCGCCCTCCTCAGCCTCCCAAAGCACTGAGATTACAAGTGTGAGCCACTGCTCCCAGCCAGAACAGCTAAAACTAAAACATATTTATTATATGAGGTGTTGGTGAAGATATGGAGCAACTGAAACTGTCATACACTGCTGGTGGGAATGAAAAATGTACAACCACCTCAGCAAACAGTTTGGCTATTTCATAAGCACTGGGCAAGGTGTTAGAGCCTTGGGTATCACGGGTCGGTAAAAAGAATTTACGGATGACAGTATAGGTTTAAAAAGGAAACTTCTATTAAATAGAATGCTGCAGAAGAGGGCAGCAGGGCACCTCAGCAAGAGAGGACTGAGTGTGCCACAGTGGATTTTTTCTTAGGGGTATTTATGGACCTTAAAGTGGGAGCTTATAGGCAATTTGGACCATATTAGCCATGTAGGTCATGATAAATGATTACATTTGTAGACATTCTGGTGCCTTAATGTCAGCTAGCGTTGCACAGTGAGTTTTGATATGCATGCATTCCAGAGATGTATAGAAATTCTAGTTACTTATAAATTTTGGGAGGAAAAACCTGGAACCAGATGCCCATGTTAGATAATAGGGAAATCTGATTACTTCTGAATTCCTCAGATAAGTTTTTGTCTCCAGGTCTGCTGGATGGTCACCAGGTGATTTTGCTCTCCTCATTTTCCCCTTACAAATATCTTGGTCAAATCTTTGATCCTTTATATTCCCCCATGCTCACGTCTGCCTGCTGCATATTATGGTCTCAAGAAAGAGAAAATAGCATAGTGAAGAGGGGTTCAAGTCTATCCAGGTACTTCCTGCTTAAAGAGGGCACTCCAGCCTGGACTTCAGAGCAGAACTCTGTCCCCCACCTGCCCAAAAAAATGTTCACACAGTCTAGTCACAAATGTCCACAGCATTTTTAACAATTTATGTTGCTTCTAATTTGGGGCTATTACAAATAAAAATGCTGTGCCCATCAGGGATTGGATAAATTGTGATAAATCCATATAATGGAATACTAACCAGTAATTTACAAAACAACAACCACCTGCTGATACATGCAATAAGGATGCAAAAAGAGAACATTGTGTAGGATTTCATTTATTTAAGATTCAAGAAAATGCAAACTAGTCTCTACTGACAGAAAGCGGCAAAAGGCACAAGAAAACTTTTGGGAATGATGGATGATTTTTATTGCAGTAATGGTTTAATGGGCATAAATATATGTCAAAACTGATCAAACTTACAGCTTTATATGTGTGCAGTGTAGAATTCTTCAATTATAACTGAATAAAGTGTTTTTTTTTAATGGGGATAAAAAATAACACCTTCAGGCTGTTGTAGGGATTCAATGACTATGCTAAGCATTTTATCATAATACCTGGCTCCTTGAGCTTGATGCCACTGAGATTTAGATATCAAACTCAACCTCTCTATCAAGCTCTTCATCCAAAGAGACTAGGGGTAAAGACTGTCTAAGACTATACAGAAATATTATGTATCTGAGGAATTAAAAATAGTGCATAAGAGAAAGAAAAAAAATAGTGCATAAGATTTGGCAATGTGAGTGTCACTGGATAAACTCAACAAACTTATTATCGAGGCAAAAATATACACAAAAAGTAAAAACTGGGTGCAAAAAAATTTTTTTCTATGGACTTTTAAGTGATTAACTCATTATAGAGGGGTTAGGATCTTCAGTTTTCCTTTGGAAGTAAGTTAATAAAAACCCCTTTA
Source organism: Cacajao melanocephalus (assembly GCA_963573385.1). Classification (NCBI taxonomy): domain Eukaryota; kingdom Metazoa; phylum Chordata; class Mammalia; order Primates; family Pitheciidae; genus Cacajao; species Cacajao melanocephalus. The sequence continues at coordinate 7,744 of CAUYLG010050542.1, forward strand.
GAGAAAAACAAGATTGACTAGGAAGAATGTGAAAACTGCTTTTCCTCTCAGGGGTTGTACTGTACAGCTCTAAACATTAATCGATCACTCAATTCATTCACTGTCTTTTCTATTTCCTTGTATTTTGTCATACAACCGTCTCTTGGTTTACCTCCTTTTCTGCTTGTCTTCTCTCTCTCTCCTCCTGGTTTATTTTCATCCAGACGTGGATTTTCCCCAACTCTTATTCTTTTCTCCTCCTCTGTGTATGTGCCTCTGAGGTTAAGGTTGCCACATTCAAACTTCCTAACCCAAAAGTTTGTAGGAGAGAGTAAATGATTAAAAGTACCACAAGGAGAAAACAAATAGGTTGAAGAATAAAAAACGTCACTGGATTTAGGCAATTAGGATGTCACTGAGTGAGCAATCCAAGGGTTCTGAATAGGGTAGTGATGCACTTTTGGAATAACTCTGGCAAGCTCTGTGAAGAATGCCTTGAAGCCAGAAAATGTTAACAATAGTATCTTTATTTTTTAATTTTTTTTTTTGAGAGGAGCTCCGCTGTCGTTGCCCAGGCTGGGGTGCAATGGCACCATCTCAGCTCACCACAAACTCCACCTCATGGGTTCAATTGAATCTCCTGCCTCAGCCTCCCCAGTAGCTGGGATTACAGGCATGCGCCACCATGCCTGGCTAATTTTTGTATTTTTAGTAAAGAAGGGTTTTCTCCATTTTGGTCAGGCTGATCTCGAACTCCCGACTTCCGGTGATTCGCCCTCCTCGGCCTCCCAAAGTGCTGGGATTACAGGTGTTAGCTACTGCGCCCAACCAACAATAGAATCTTAGTAGACATTGGGAATTACGGATGTCGTTGTGTAACCCTCAAATTTTAATGTCATCAAGTTCCTAATGTTTCATTTTGTCACTCCAGGTACTTCACAGCAAATATTCCCTCTTTAGGCATATCTCCTGGCGCCTCTCCAACAGCCTGTTCTTCCCTGCTTCTGTAAACTTTCAGGCTGCTCTCTGCCGATAAAACTACTCAACTCAATTCCACCTGTGAAAACTTCAGTGTCCTCTGTAGCCTACTCGCAACTCCCAAACACCATGAATCTTCCCTAAGTAATCAGTAGGTAAAAGTTATCAGAGTTGAGACCGACTCTGACTCGTCTTTGCACCGCTTCCCCACCTCCTCCCATTGCCCCACCCCCACTCCTATTTCACAGTATCTGGCCCATTGTTTACCACTTCGAACGCAAACCTAGAATCGAAAGATCTGGAGCAGGGAAGGAAAAAAAGGCGCCTACCAGATGCCTGGAACAGTCTACTAGGCGCTACGAGAACATTAGCTCTTTCAATGCTCACAACAGCCCAGCCAGATGTTATCTCATCTTACGGTTGAATAAATTTAAGACCTCTGGCTGGACACTAGAGACTGGCGAAGGACATGACCTTTGATCAGAATCTCATGGAGGAGTGGGGTCCCTGACCATTGTCTCTTCCAGAGAACCTTAAAACTGAGACCCCAGGAGACCCTCTCAGATACTCTGCAGGAGTCAGAGTCACAGTATTAGCAAGCACATCGCAGCCCTGCGAACTCTTTCTGGCTCAACTCTCGACAGAAGAAATCAAGCCCGAGTCAAAATACAACAGATTAGGCCTATCATTCTCTTCCCCGGCCCCAAAATTCTCAGGGGAAATCCCCTAAGAATCAAGTAGGGAGGTCACTGCAGCGACTTCAGGGTGCAGCGATCGCGGGGAACTAGTTAGAGGACGCTCCAGCCCACCTGGGCGTCTCTGATTGGCCGCCAGCTCAGCTTGGAACGCTGGGGTGCATGGCGTCATATCCGCCGGGCCCGCCATCTTGTTCCCAGGGGCAGTTGGCGGAAGAGATCGAGCTCCCTGGCCGCCGGCTCGCCTTCTGCGTGGAGTTCTCGCGGTCTGCGTTTCGCTGTCTGCTCTCGGCCTGAGGTGCTTTTGTCGGCGTCCCGCTTACCGTCCCTTACCCGGCTGGGGCACAGTGAGGCGGCCCCTTCTCCCGACGACGTTCCATGGAGTAGGGTCCCGGGCCGTTGTCCCGAAGAGCGAGATCGAGCCTGGCCCCCTCCCCCCCCCTCCTTCCCTCCCTCCTTCCTTCCGCCGCAACATGGCTAACAACAGCCCCGCGCTGACAGGCAACTCGCAGCCGCAGCACCAGGCGGCCGCTGCCGCGGCTCAGCAGCAGCAGCAGTGCGGCGGCGGTGGCGCCACCAAGCCGGCGGTCTCGGGCAAGCAGGGCAATGTGCTCCCGCTGTGGGGCAACGAGAAGACCATGAACCTCAACCCCATGATCCTAACCAACATCCTGTCGTCGCCTTACTTCAAAGTACAGCTCTACGAGCTCAAGACCTACCACGAGGTGGTGGACGAGATCTACTTTAAGGTACGAAGCATGTAGGCCTTGGGCTTGGGGGTAAGTTCAGAAGAGGGGCTATGGAAGGAAACCGGCGGAGGCGGCCCCTGAAATCTGAAGATTTGTGGGTGGGGGGAAGGTGGTTCGGCGAGGTGGGAGCTGCGGCCTGTAGTCTTGTCTGGGAGGGGTCGGACTGGGGCCGCCCTCTCGTTTCCATTTTAGATTTTTAGGGCCGGGAGAGCCCGCCACTACTGATCTCTCTCCTCCCCCAACCTCCTGCCCACCCCTGGGGGGAGTTGGGCAGGAGGGGTGGGGGAGAGGAAGAAAGAGTTAACAGAAACCTTTCCAGTTTACAGCTTTAAAATTATTCCTTTTGACGTGGATCTACTGAGCGCCAACTTGTTGGTGCTTCTCCCGCTCACCCCTGGCCAGGGCGTGTAATGACTTCAGTGTTGGCCTCGTGTTGTTGGTACTCACTATCCGATCCAGACAGGGAAATGGTCAGTGCGTGTGTGTCGGGTGGGGTGGGGGGGATGAGGGTGGAGAGGTGCCATTTCTAGAGGTGTACAGAAGGCCTGGAAATTTTCCCAGCAGGAAGTCAGGAGTAAGAGGTCTCAGCCACCTGTGCATTGGGCTTATTTAGAATTATCTGGGCCCTGGGCTTCTGCGGCAGGGTCGGTGCTGGCTTGGCTGTGCTGGGGAGCTCACCTGGCGCCTCCTCACTGCACTCTTGTCTCAGTTCTTGTTTCGTTAGCAGGATTGACTCAGTCTTGCAGCGAGGCTCGGAGCAGCCCAGGGTCGCAGGTAGAGGTATGCACTATTAATCATGCTCAATCGCCATAAATGCATTTCCCTGGTTAAATGAACGGCTAATTAGATTTTTTTTTTTTTTTTGGCCATTGCTTTTGGTCTTTTCGCCAATTAGGTAGGCTTTTTCCACTTCCCTGCAAAGTATAAAAAATCTTCCAGGCCTCCGAAGGTTATTTTCTATTTTAAAGAATATTAATAATAGCCTTAGTGGTCTTTAAATATTTTATCTGGAGTATCTAATATACAATCCATTTTTGTCTATATTGATTCTTAAAAACTTGACAGACCACACAAAGTGTTTTCTGTCGTTGAAACGTATTAGTGTAGAGATGTTAACAAAAGGACGTTCTCTTTTGTTTTGCCCACCTTTTCCTCCCATTAAGTAATTAGGTTATTGAAGGATTTTGAGAGATTAGTTGCTTTTTATAGAAAACATCTTGAGGAATACAGTTCAACTTTGGGTCGATAAAGTACACAAATAAATTTGGAATCCTCTTACTAGAGTCTATAGCAGGTCTGATTGTAATTCCATGAATTAGTTTTTTTAGTTTTTAAAAGGTAAGACCTTTTTAGCATGAATACAGTGTGGTTAATAACATTTAATCCTTAGCTTTATTTATGCAGTCAACTTTAAACAGTTGAAAATTGGTTCCTGCTCTTTTTGCGGCGGGTTCTGTTTTCTAACATAGGCAAAATGTTAATGTAACAGAGGAAAGACTCGGTTTTAAGCTTCAAATGTGTTTTGAAACAAGATTCTACCAGGAATTTTTAAATTCCGTTAAAAAACTAAAGACCCAGCTTTTTATTAATATTATCAAGACATTGAGATTTAATATTCAACTGAAATATGTAGGTTTCCAACTTTGTATTGCATCCAGCCCTGACTTTGGCTAGCCTTTAAGGAATGGAAACATCTTTTACATAGCAGTCTGTGGGGAGGAAAGGAAACGTTAAAGCACTGCAAAATAGTGTGGTGCTTAAACTTAAATGCATGCTTTTCTATCTAAAGCCATTGTTCAGGACGACAAAATGTTACTGCGTGGGGGTAGAAATAGAGTTTTAGAAATATCTAGTGAAAAAAATGGGATTTTTTTGTTTTTAAAAAAAAAAAACCAAGATGGGTCTTCCCAAAAGACCTCCTTGGATTCTATTTTAGAGCTAATATTCTTTTATTGTTGTTGTTGTTGTTGCTATTTTTAGATAAGGAATGTTTTTTTATAAGATGTTCCACTTAGCAAATATGATACTGTGTATGCCAGTGATATATGCCAGTGACTAGTGACGCTCAGTTTTTGACAGAGTTTATATACTCTGGGGAATAATTGGATTGGTTCACATATAACAAGGCTGAAGCTTAAGTACAACAGTGATCTCTGTAAGTGTGGCCTCTGTCATTTTATCTTTAATGAGGAATAAACCGGATCCTTGTGGACAAAATGTACAAATAAAAAGTTCCATAATTTTGCATCACAAGTAACTCATTACTGTTGTAGCAAATTTTTGTCAAGTAATTTTCCTTAATTTTGTAATGTAGATTTTAAATTACAGTAAAATTGAACTATTGAAGATATTTTGAAGTTTTTCAAATTAATGCTTAAAGTTCATTAATACTTTTTGTTTTAAATTGGAGACTTAAATCCATTTTTCAAGGAAAATAATTTAAAAGCAACTCATAACGTACAAAGTTAAAATATTAGCAAATAGTTTTTGCAACCAAGTGAGATTATAGAAATTTTCTGACTCCCAGATACAGATATCGGCTCTTTATAAAGCTAGTTTAGTGAGAGTTCTCCTCTCCAAAGCTATTAAGGTGTAGTTTTATGGGTGGTGTTTAAATGTCTAAGCAGTTTTTCCAAAAATGATTTACACACTTAATGTCAGTAAACATAATATATACTTAATGCCAAAATAATTTTGGAAGAGCCGCTCTGTTTTGGATGTGGGTTTACTTTTATCAGGCTTTTAAACCAATTCAAAGTATGAATGTTTGTTGTGTTCCTCTTTTCTATTTTCAGGTCACGCACGTTGAACCATGGGAGAAAGGAAGCAGGAAAACAGCAGGCCAGACAGGGATGTGCGGAGGGGTAAGTAGAAGTACGTGCATTTTTCAGTTTTTCTGTGTCTGATAACTACGTTTATATTTAGAAAACTAGAGGCCTGTCTGTCAATTATACACTTAACTGACAATTTTTTAAATCTGAATTCAAGTGTTCAGTGAAATAGGATTAGAAAAGTGTTACTTTTTAATGCTTCTTTCTTAGTTCTGGATTATGGCTTGTTATTAATACGTAACAGGATTAATCAATTGGTATTAAGTGTCTGTTAATTATTTTACTACTGTTTCTTAACTCTTTCCCCTAAAGGTTCGAGGTGTTGGAACAGGAGGAATTGTTTCTACAGCATTTTGCCTGTTATACAAATTATTTACCCTCAAGTTAACCCGAAAGCAAGTGATGGGTCTTATAACACACACAGACTCTCCATATATTAGAGCGCTTGGATTTATGTATATAAGGTGAGCATGCATTTATGTATATTTCCAGTAAATACCTCATTTTAATTTGCGTATGTTTAATAATAGTCTTTTGTAATTCTAGATATACACAGCCTCCTACAGATCTATGGGACTGGTTTGAATCCTTCCTTGATGATGAAGAGGTATGTCAAAAAGGGTAATAATTTATTTTCCTCTGATTACGCTCATGTTTTTATTATCTTTTATTTATTGGTGGTTTAATGTCTTCAAGAATTTCCCGTAAATTTATTTTAGTTAGAAACTTTTGGAATTCATGTCCTTTTCCTGAGACCTGATGGCTTTTGTGTATTTTAGGGTAAATTTCTGAAGTTTTATTTTCTTGTTTTTAAATTGTTTAAATGTATTTGGTAACTATTGGAAAATTTTCTCTTCTTAATTATGTTCTGTGTATTGTATTGATCCTGAATTGTATAGTTGATAGTGACTTTTCAAGATGCGTCATGCTCAAGACTGAGGTGATAAAAGACATGCACATAGAATACTAATTGCAGCTTTTTTTTCCTTCTGTAAGATTTCGGTTCTTCACCCTCTAACTTCTTCCAAGTATCAGTATTCCCACTTGCATAGAAATGCAAAATTGAAGAGCTGGGTGTTACATAAATAGGCTAAGTGTTTGGATGACTTGTTCAAGGTGACAATTTTAATTCCAGCTTTCTGACTCCTAGTACACTACACATATATTTTTAAAAATTTTTTAATTGGAATTTGAGTCTCCCTAATCTGAAATATTAAGTTAGATTTAAATCATATATGCATGCCTGTACTAGGAGAGAATAATAAATAAATCATGTATGCATTGACTGGGCATGGTGGCTCATCCTTGTAATCCCAACACTTTGAGAGTTCAAGACCAGCCTGAGCAATATAGTGAGACCTCATCTCTACAAAAAAAAAAGTTTAAAAATTAACTGAACATACAGGCATACATCTTAGCCCCAGCTACTTGGGAGGCTGGGGCGGGAGGATCACTTGAGCCCAGGAGGCAGAATTTGCAGTGAGCCTAGATTGTTGCCACTGCATTCCAGCCTGGGCAACAGAGTAAGACCCTTTCTCAAAACAAAACAGAATATCATATATGCATTAATTTAGTTACATAGTGAAGTCCAACATCTCAGAGTATACTCAATAATGAAATAATGAGCTGTATTATCCATATGTCTACCCACTCTGCTACTTTGTGTTTTAAGGTTCATAAAGCAGACTTTGAGTGCTGTGTGTCAGTAGTCTATTTATGGATCCAAAAAATTTATTGAATTAAAGGATGGTTCTAATGGAAATGTATTTTGTCATTACATGCACACCTAAAAAATATCTTACTCATTTAGACATGGAGAATTTTTATTTTTCTCTACCTTTTTTTTTCTTTTTTCTTTTTTCTTTTTTTTTTTTTTTTTTGCCTGTTAACTGAGTTAATAACTCAGAAGAAGTAAAATGTGTTTTAAATCACAATCTTTAAGGTCTTTTTATCTTTAGATGGGTTTTTCAGACTGACTGAAGCACTTGTTTTTAAAAAAGCATGTTCCTCTTCATAATTGGTGTTGTATTGGTTTTGTTTCTAGATGCCTCTATTTTATGTTTTTTATTGTGTTTACAAACCTGAGGTCCTCTGTTTAAGCTAACTTATTGTTTTCTTCCTTAGATATCTGCAGCGATTATATTTGGAAATACTGTATATCTGAACACTTAAATGTGTGTGAGTGCAAGCAGTTTTACCTTTAGCTCTTGTTTTCCTGTTTAGATAACAAATCTCACTTTCCTTGTGTGCTTGCACTATAGGTTTGGGACTGACAATAGCTGACTAACATGTCCTGAGCTGTGAGAGGGCATAGCAAGAAGGCCTTCATGCGGTAATGACCCTTTTCAGAGACAATGGTCATCATGGATTATGCGTTTCCAATTATTTGTTCATTTATTTATTTTCTACATAACTAAATTAGAAACCTCACTGCTTCATGGCAGTTGGTTTGCTATTGCTTCCAGTTTTATTAGGGCTTCATTTTATATTAGAGCTGTTAAAAGATAACCTTTAGACAGGAATTATCTAAAGTAGATCATATGTAGCTAGGTTATGGTGCTAGGTGTATGATGTGTGCAAATATGTCCACAGAAATAAATACATAGTAGGTATGTGGAATGTAAATTTAAGTCAATCGTTCCACACAGTTTAGAAATGTAAGGGGCTTTTTCATATTGTTAACTGAGTGAGATCAATTCCCTGTATGCCCATGTGGCTGTAGGATTTGTTCTCACCTGCATGCACACACTAAGCCCAAATATTTCTGTTCATTCATTGCCAGATTAGGATATGAAAATAAAATTTTTCCGTTAGAATTTTTTTGTATTGAGAATCCAAAGATGGTAATATTTTTATAGTATTCATGTGTATATAGAAATACATTTTTGACGGCTAGGGCATCTTTTGTGTTTCTGTAGGACCTAGATGTGAAGGCTGGTGGAGGCTGTGTAATGACCATTGGAGAAATGCTACGATCTTTTCTCACAAAACTGGAGTGGTTTTCTACCTTGTTTCCAAGAATTCCAGTTCCAGTTCAAAAGAATATTGATCAACAGATTAAAACCCGACCTAGAAAAATTAAGAAAGAAGGGAAGGAAGGCGTTGAGGAAATAGACAGACATGTTGAACGCAGACGTTCAAGGTAATGTCACTCTTTTCATGCTTATTTTTTCTGTATGTTTTATACAAAGTTAATGGTTCTGAGAAATAGAAAGTCTTAGGAATTTGTTTTTACTGTTTATTTTATTAGTTTGTTACTTTTAACCCCCAAAAGTTATTTTCTTCCTTTCAGGGCTTTTTCTGTAAAATTATGCATCTATAAATGAGAACAATCAAATTGTTTGCTTTAATGATTCTTGACATGGACTTAAGCTTGAGGACCTGAATAAATAATGCCGTTGAAAGTTTTTTTATGAAAAAAATTTTATATGTTTTATTCATTGAAATTTTTTTTCTCTCTGTCTTCCTTAGGTCTCCAAGGAGATCGCTGAGTCCACGGAGGTCCCCAAGAAGATCAAGAAGTAGAAGTCATCATCGAGAAGGCCATGGGTCTTCTAGTTTTGACAGAGAATTAGAAAGAGAGAAAGAACGCCAGCGACTAGAGCGTGAAGCCAAAGAAAGAGAGAAAGAACGTCGAAGATCCCGAAGTATTGATCGGGGGTTAGAACGCAGGCGCAGCAGAAGTAGGGAAAGGCATAGAAGTCGCAGTCGGAGTCGTGATAGGAAAGGGGATAGAAGGGACAGGGATCGGGAAAGAGAGAAAGAAAATGACAGAGGTAGAAGACGAGATCGTGACTATGATAAGGAAAGAGGAAACGACCGAGAAAAAGAGAGAGAGCGATCAAGAGAAAGGTCCAAGGAACAGAGAAGTAGGGGAGAGGTAGAAGAGAAGAAACATAAAGAAGACAAAGATGATAGGCGGCACAGAGATGACAAAAAAGATTCCAAGAAAGAGAAAAAACACAGTAGAAGCAGAAGCAGAGAAAGGAAACACAGAAGTAGGAGTCGAAGTAGAAATACAGGGAAACGAAGTAGAAGTAGAAGCAAAGAGAAAGCAAGTAAACATAAAAATGAAAGTAAAGAAAAATCAAATAAACGAAGTAGAAGTGGCAGTCAAGGAAGAACTGACAGTCTTGAAAAATCAAAAAAACGGGAACATAGCCCCAGCAAAGAAAAATCTAGGAAGCGTAGTGGAAGCAAAGAACGTTCCCACAAACGAGATCACAGTGATAGTAAGGACCAGTCAGACAAACATGATCGTCCAAGGAGCCAAAGTACAGAACGAGAGAGCCAAGAAAAACAACATAAAAACAAAGAGGAGACTGTGTGAAAATATTTTGTAAAAGTGGATCACATTGAATCCTATAAATGATTAAATCTGCTTTTTTCCCCCAAGTTGAGGTTGTGCAGTAGTTCGCACTCCTCAAGCTCTCCCTGTAGGCTGCATTTTCATTTCCTCTTTTGTGTAGGGAAGTGCCTTTGTAATTCCATTTATTGCATTGATGTTTTCACCCAGTTGTTAAGTTTGATACATGATGCACAGATTGTTCTTGCATTTTTGTTGTTTGTTCTTGAAATGTACAGTCTGTACATATGTCCTGAAATGTTTTAATTCCTTTGGCATGGTTGCCATGTTGGTCAAATTTGTATAAGGCAATAAACTGCCACTAATCTATTTTTGTTTTGTAGGTGTGGGATTATGGTTTGTGTACTGAAGTTAGCATGGCTGTGCTTTTCTTAATAGAATGCTAAAGACTTTTGAGAATGGATCTTGGATGTCTGTTATAGGAGAAATATGTGCTGTCAATATACATGAAGGCAGCATTGTAGGATTAACATTCTTGTCCACTGTATATTATCTTGGAAGGCTCTTGTTAATATGTTACACTTAATATTCTCCACAGTTACCCTTAGAGAGAATTTATGAGAAGTTAGTTTCTGATGCAGAGGTTTTTAGGCTGTGATTTCATGAAAAGTCCTTTTAGCATTCTACCTCAAAGGGACACTTAGTATGCCTAAAATTTATTCACTTAGTTTTCCTTTTTTATTTGAAAAAATACATGACATGTAATCTTTTTTCTTGAATTCTTTCTCAGATTTTGAAGTACTATATTAAAGAAAAAAATTAATGTCTAAAGCCTAGCATTCTTGCAGAACCCTGTACTAACATGTAATTGGGAGAGGGTGGGGCAAATGAGTAGAAAAACAGATTCAGGCCTCAAGCTTCCAAAGCATTTTTATAAATGGAAAATCCTTAAATTATGAAACAGCTTGATATAGTGTCCTTTTTTTAAAATTCAGAACTTTTTTTATTGATAATGGGAGATTGCTGTTTGAGTTTTTAAAGTTAATCTAGAACAGAGGAGTATTAAAAGTAATGCTATGCTGCATTATTTAAGACTATCAGCAGATTATTTGATAGATTGTTCTTATGACTTGTATTCTGATTACAGAGAACCATCATGAGTGTGGAATAAATACTGGATTAAATCCTTTATCCTGGGTCTTGGCTTTTCCCCAATTTGTTAACTTTTTTTTAAACATTTTTAGTGTGGAAATTGATGAAACGCCAGTAGAGTCACACTTTTTGTTCAGGGATGTCTTAGTGGCCATGACAAGTGAATTTTAAAGAAATGTATAGACTGGGATTGGGTATGTGATAATAATCCTTATTGATCATGGCAGTTCCCTTTGTCAGTGGTGGTTACATGTGTCACGATTAATTTGTTCCATGTCAAAGATGTTTTTTGAGATACCTTTCACTTGGACAATATGTTAACATTTTTTTTTTTAATTTGGACATGAAGGAAATTCTTTAAGATAACTCACCCAATTCTTTTTAGGAAAGAAAATAGAGGCCCAAAGTAATGTCATCAGTGCTAGAGCTAAAACTGAGTACTCTGACAGTGTAGCGATCCCGCCACACGTTGACGTTTATTTTGTCTCACTGGTTATACTGGCCAACTAATGGGCACTCAGAAGCCACCTTGCAGAGGTGTTAAATGGAGCAAATGAGTACACTTGCAGGAGTCCTCTATATGTGAGCTTAACATTTGTACCACTCCATGTTAGAAAAATCATTAAATGAAGAAATTCATCTAAAAAGGATATGCTTTTTAAGAAAATTCTGTGGTCTTAAATTGAGCATCAAGTGAATTGTTACTATAGACACCTAGAAATTAGAAAATCATAAATATGAAAACCACTAGATTTGTGTTGAAAATCTGTTTTTAGCATACCTAGATTATGGTACTACTACTTTGGATGTGGTTCCACATGAAATGTTTATCTGATTGTGTATTTTAGGTAAAATGTGGAAAGCATTTAAATTACTTCAAATGGAGGTGAAAGAACTATCACCTTGATTGATAGTTTGATGATAGTCACTATACATTTGATTTCTTGTGGGTTTTTTGTTTTTGTTTTGAGACGGGGCCTGGCTCTGTCACCCAGACTGGAGTACAGTGGCGCAGTGGGTTCACTGCAACCTCCACTTCCCTGGCTCAAGTGATCCTCCCACCTCAGTCTCCCGAGTTACTGGGACCAGAGGTACATGCCACCACACCCAGCTAATATTTGTATTTTTGGTAGGGACGGGGGGGCGGGGGTGGTTTCGCCATGTTGCCCAGGCTGGTCTTGAACTGGCCTCAAGTGATCCGCCCATCTTAGCCTCCCAAAGTGTTGTGATTACAGGTGTGAGCCACCAAGCCCAGCCCTTATATAATGTTTAAATAATGTTTGCTTTTGAGGAAAATTATGGTAGGTATGAGAACATGTAAATTATGCTAGTTATTGCTATGTATATGCATGATTTATTTGGAGAGTGGCTTCCTAAGAAACTGGGAAAACAAGTGGCTATGAAAGACATCTCACATTTCTTGAGACATGAGAACACTTAGACACAGGGAGGGGAACATCACACACTGGGGCCTGTCAGATGGTAGGGGACTAGGGGCCTGATAGCAAATAACTGATGTAGATGATGGGTTGATGGGTGCAGCAAACCATGATGGCACGTGTATACCTATGTAACCTGCACATTCTGCACATGTATCCCAGAACATAAAGTATAATAATAAAAAAAAATACAGCTTAATATAACTAGCATTCTCCATCCAGTTTTTGTACTCACTGAAATGATTTCACCTTTCCTTGTATTAGTATATTTGCTTGGTCTTCAATGTTCAGTTTGGAATTAAATTCTATATACATGGGGTAGTATACCATCGATCTTAATTTTTAATATAAAATGTTCATTTTAGGCTGGGCATGGTGGCTCACGCCTGTAATCCCAACACTTTGGAAGGCCAAGATGGGCAGATCACCTGAGTTCAGGAGTTTGAGACCAGCCTGGCCAACATGGTGAAACCCCATTTCTACTAAAAATACAAAAATTAGCTTGGCATGGTGGCGTGTGCCTGTAATCCCAGCTACTCGGGAGGCTGAGGCAGGAGAAGCGCTTGAACACGGGAGGCAGAGGTTTCAGTGAGCACCCCTGAACTCCAGCCCAGGCCACAGAGCGAGACTCCGTCTCAAAAAAAGAAAGTTCATTTTAATGTTGCCCAGTTTATCTCTCACTCTGGGTTAATTCCTCAGTTCCTCTAAGGCAACAGTTCTTAACTTTTGAGTTCTGGGCCCATTTTTTAGGAATCTGATGAAAAATACAATTCTGTCTTTAAAAAAAAGTACCTGTCTGGGTGCGGTGGCTCACGCCTGTAATCCCAGCTCTTTGGGGGGACCAAGGCGGGCAGATCACGAGGTCAGGAGTTCGAGACAAGCCTGGCCAACGTGGTGAACCCCGTCTCTACTAAAAATACAAAAATTAGGCGGGTGTGGTGGCATGCTCCTGTAGTCCTAGCTACTCGGGAGGCTGAGGCAGGAGAATCGCTTGAACTCAGGAGGCGGAGGTTACAGTGAGCTGAGATCATGCCACTGCACTCCAGCCTGGGTGACAGAGCAAGACTCCGTCTCAAAAAAATAAATAAATAAATACTCGGGGGTTGGTGGCGGGTGCCTGTAATCCCAGCTACTCAGGAGGCCAGGGCAGGAGAATCGCTTAGAACCTGGGAGGCAGAAGTTGCAGTGAGCCGATATCTCACCACTGCACTCCACATTGGGCGACGGAGGGAGACTGTCAAGAAAAAAAAAAGTACCCTAAAATTTGTGTGTAATCTCAAACGAACTCACGAACTGCCCTAGGACGTTGGTTCTGTTCATTAACTGATTTTTTTAAAGCTATACTTAGATGTACAGTATCTGGGAATTAATAGCATGATAAACCAAAAATTTAAGTTCCCAAAAGTACTTAGGCAGTTAGTTCCAAAGGCAGTATTTATTTTGTTTTTTTACTTAAAGGTACAGAGGAAGAAAAAATGGCAATGGTATTCACTTAATTATCTTCCCTAAAAGTTGTCCTTTATAAATATAAAGTTTTTGGTTAGTAGAGACGAGTTCCCACCACTGGCAGTTTATACGTCTTTCAATTGATGCCAACATGCAACCTCACTGACTAGTTGACCAATTCTCAGGTGATATTGGCCAACTGATGGGCGTTGATTCTGGCCCTAGTTTGATTCTATCATGTAAATACTGAAATCAGCCTTGAATGACTAAATTATAGGACCTCTTAAGTGGAGCTGATTTCATGTGGCAAGAAACACTTCTTGATAGTGTCACTCTCTGAAATTCCCCCTCCATCGTTCCATCCTGTAAGGTCGGTTTGCAAGTACCTCTGAAATGGCATTTATTGGGACCATTGTCTATCAACATTTATTATTGTGGGAAACGACGTGCATGATGGCATGAACACAAATGGAAAATGTTAGCATCATGGCTGACTTAAAATTCATTATTTGATTTCTCAGAGCATTGATATTCAAAGGATTTCTATTTACATAATCATGGTTCACAATGTATTATTGCACAGATGTGTGTGTGTGTGTGTGTGTGCGCACGTGCACGCGCGCGCGCGTTTGGGGAGGGGTGGAGGGTGCCTTTTCAGCCTATTGTAAAAAGAGAACTGACCTTACGGCATTTCATGTAAACCCTGAGGTTTTGACACAATGATTGGAAAAAGAACTACTTATTGCAAAGAAATCCTTACATAAGCTTCCCTGATCCTTAGATACTTAAAGTCCACCAATCTTCAGTTGTTTTCCTTGGCTGATTCTTGTTCTGGCCATTCTGAAGCTGAATTATTTCTCTATTTCTTGAGTCAGTGGAATTAGTCACACACATTCCTGCCACTGCCCTCCAACAAACTCCAACAGCTGTGAACCCCTAACGTCCAAAATAAACACATAATCTAAGTGAAAACAAGCAGTGCTTGCTGAGCTAATGCAAGGGAAGACCCCTTGTCTTCTCCTTCCCTCTCATTTAGAAATTTCATAGTCAGTGTCCTGGATATTCAACTACACCAATAGAGGGAATGTCTTAAATGCAACACTCATCCAGTCAATCCAGGTACTGGTTCAGTGAACATCTCCTGAATGAAGTGTTCCGTGAGTTATGCTGAACCTTGTGCAGAGACAGCCAGCGAGTTCTGGATGTGCCAGTTATCTACACATTTTCTAGCTCCACAACCACCTTTTATTTCCCAGCTTTGTGATTCTGGAGCTGGACCTTTTAAACATTTTTCTGTTGCCAGCTGGCATAATCTTAAGCTTGTCAGTGGAAGATGCTGGAGGGAGATGTGTTTTCTTTTTTATTTTTGCTTCTGCATTGTGTAGGGGCCATTGGCATGTAGAGCACCCAGTGATACATATCCCCCAGCAAATTTCCGTAGCACCTCATTGAGAGAAGTGGGAGTTCCCCACAAGTCCACTAGTCCCCCTGCCAGCTTCCTAGAAAGTTTGCTAGTGCTCCAGCAGGTAGCTGCCCAGGAGTTTCAGCAGGACCCCACAGGTTTCCCAGTAAGTCTCAGTGGCACCCCAGTGGTGGTGTCCTAGCTAGTTTTGTTGAGCGCACCCTCTGCTCTCCAGCTCCCACCTTCAGCATCTCAGCATTTGCTGAGGAGCTACAACTGCACCCTCTCCAACAAAGTCTGAATCTCAGTCTTGCAAGGGAATGTCTCTCAAATGTTTTTCTTTTTGGTTTTGGTTTTTTGGTTTTTTTTGTTTTTTGATGGTTATTGTTGTTTTAGACAGAGCCTTGCTCTGTCACCCAGGCTGGAGTGCAGTGGCACAATCATAGCTGAACCAAAGCTCAAGCCATCCTCCCACTTCAGCCTCCTGAGTGGCTAGGAAGGACTATGGGTAGGTGCTGCTACAACTGGCCGATTTTTTTTTCATAGGGATGGGGTATTACTGTGTTTCCCAAGCTGGTCTTGAACTCCTGGCCTCAAGCAATCCTCCCTCCTTGGCCTCCCAAAGTGCTGAGATTATAGGTGTGAGCCTGGCCACTTCTCCCAAATCTGTTCTTTTCTTGGATCCTCTGCCTCAGCACTAGAGGTAATGGCTGCTCCCTGTATCCACGTTACCGTATTTTTTAAGAGTTCTGTCTCTGGATTGGACCCTGAATGATACAATGTATTAAAATGATGCCAATCATACAGATGCTGCCTCCTTTGGCTAGTTGATGAAGTAGTCTAATATAAAGGGCTCACTCAGCCCAAGAAGTTTGTTGAGAATTGCATAAGTGAATCACACAGTATTCTTTCAGAATTTTGACTGAAAACTAAGAATTGGCCAGTCCTTATAAGAGTGGACACAGTTGACTTACAACAGTGGCCATGTGAAAGAGTCACTGGACCCTGAAGCTGCCTTACTTCCTGCTGGCTTTTTCCTTCTACTTTTTTCCCAGTCTGGTCAGTGGATATCCTTGCAATTTCTCTGTTTTCCTTGAGGTAGCCTGAGTTTCTCTTCCCTGGACCCAGGAGCCTAACTCTGATTTCTTTTATTGTAATAATCAGGAATCCCTGATCAGTAAGGGGTTTCCTAATATGTCCTAAGTTTTTAATCTGTCTATTCTTGTTAATGCCAGCAAGAAAATATCATCTATTTAATTTGAGCAAAAAAGTTAAAAAAAAAAAGTGGGGTTTGTTTGCTTGCTTGTTGGGGACATGGTCTCACTCTGTTGCCCAGGCTGGAGTACAGTGGCAAAATCATGGCTTACTGCAACCTCAACCTCCCGGGCTCAAGTGATCCTCCCACCTCAGCCTCCTAAGTAGGTGAGACTAGAGGCATGCACCACCATGCCTACCTAATTTTTTGTAGAGATGGGGTCTCACTGCATTGCCCAGACTGGTCTGGAACTCTTGGGCTCAAGCAATCCTCCCACCTTGGCCTCCCAAAAAGCTGGGATTACAAGCATGAGATACTACACCTGGTCCATAAAGGAAGTTTTACACAATTCCTTTTCTTTGGTGGAAACGGTCTGCCCTCAGCAGAAGGGGGATGTAGGGGTATGATGGAAGACTATATTACGGATTAGGGCCACTAAAAATCTTGCAGTTTCCAATTTTTTCCTGGACAGTTAATCCTAATCTATATTCCTTCTATATCCCTAAACAATTCTTTTTTCTCTCCTCTACAATGGCTGCTTCAAATATTTACTAGTTTCTGAAGTTCCTACTCCATCTCCATATTCATTTCATACTCATATTCACTGCAGCCTTGACCTCCCTGGGCTCAAGCACTCCTTCCACCTCAGCCTCCCACGTAGCTGGGACTACAGGCATATGCCACCACACCTGGATAATTTATAAAAATATTTATGGTAGAGATGGGTTCTCTCCATGTTGCCCAGGCTGGTCTCAAACTTCTAGGCTCAAGTGATCCGCCTGCCTTGGCCTCCCAAAGTGTTGGGATTATGGACGTGAACCACCACACCTCTATATCTTTCTGTTATATGTTTAAAATTCTGCCCTTGGCTAATCTACCTATGCATCCAATCATATTCATGTATTCACTCATTTGTGTGGTAGACTGCCAACTGATCCCCAATAGAGATTGCTGGCATGTATCATTAGTCTCTTCTTTTCTGTCTCCTCTCACTGAATTCTTGCTTAGAACTTTGATGTGATAGCTGGAACCTTATCTTAGACCAAAAAGAAGGAGGGCCTCATCCTAAGGATGGCAGACTAAAGAGGAAAAAGGAGCCTGGGTCTCTCAAGACTCCATGGAATAGAATTGCCAGGCCACTCCTGGAGGCTTTGCCTCTGCTGTTTTATATCAGAAACTTGTGGTTAAGCCACTGTTACAGATTTTCCGTCCACTCTCAGCAAAACCTAATTCTAACTAATCACAGATTTGGTATCTGGAATTGCACACCAAGTAACAGAAGCTAAAAGAGTGTGTATGAGCTTAGTGAAGGAGGTTGGGTATTAGGAAGCATGGACACAGGCATGTGTGGGCTGGAAAGTGCATGATTCTTGAATGCAGCATCCTCACATTTTCTCTCTCTTCCATTCCAGACTCTTGTCTTTATCTTTTATTTTCAGTCCCTCTCCTGGCCTTTGCATTATTTACTAATCTTCAATTTCCTGGTATTACCTTATTAGTACACTAATAACATTTAAATAGACTTACTCTTGTAGCTGTTTCCCTTCTTGGTTATCTTAGCTCCATTCCCTTCAGTATCGAAATTCTTGCATTCACTGCTTTGCAGAATCTCAATTCTGAAGGAAGAATTTCAGACAGTTGGTAAATTTAGTCCTTCAAAGCTTTAAAGTAAATTCGTATTACAAAAGAAACTGCCTTATTTGCATTGCTTCCCAATGGAACAGTTCAGCGATAACACTCATTACCTATTTTGACGACCAAAAAGTTGACATTAGCCAGAAATGGTTGCTAACATAATAATTATCTTTCCTAACTCATTTCTTTAAAATTATTGTACGTCCACACCATTGTTTCTCTCTCTTTCCTGAACCGCCTGGGTCCTATAAAACACATGTCATCAGATTACACCATCTACTGTCCCTCAGTTGTCTATATCATCCATACCCTAATATTTTAATACTCAGAGAGTTTAATAGACGGCGCAATACCTCTTTCATCACCCTTGCCATAAAGTGATTCCAATATCCATTGGACAATCTTTCCAATACTCAGACCTCTCTTAATTTTCTGACCTTCTGACCTCCAATGATTTTTTTCCTTCATCTGACCTCAGCTGCCAATTCCCATGGTTACATCACAGACCTGCCCATCATCACTAACTGGCACTTTTCCACGGTTTCCATTTCAAGCATCCCATTCTCTAATCACCAATTCCTGTATTTCCTGCTTACTTTCTCTAAGATGCTCTCCAACAATTCTTTAACTCCCCTGGTCCTCTATTCTATCGCTCCTGCCAACTTTTCATTCCATTGCAGCCCCTTTAGCCTCCATTGCAGTGAGCTATTACAAGCCACAATTGCTTGCTTACCCAGCTTAGTTTCCACTGTCCAATATTATAAATCACATCCTTGTAAACACTCTTAACTCCCTTGCTGCAGTCTCCATCACACTTGCCTAGTTATACCCAAATCCAAGTTAGATACAACTCTCTGTCTGCTCCGTGCCTGCACACAAGTGACTGAACATGACCGGTCCTGTTTGTGGTCACCCCCAACGCCCCACTCAAGGGGTTTATGCTGTCCGCCTCTGGAACTTTGCATTTCAGTGAACTGGAGAGTGAGTGCTTCTTTAAATGTTGCACCCTAGGTGCCTCTGCTGCCCTTGTGGATGCCTTGGTGTACCATCCAGGTCACCTCCAGAGTTGTCCTGAATCCAGGCCAGGCGCACTAACATTCCTTTATCCACCAATCACTGGCTGTGGGTGGCCCAGGGAGTAGGTATGACTTTGAGGCAGGCAGCTCTCATGAGCCAAGGGCAGGCCTGCAAGAGACTCAGCTGGAGCTGTCAGCCACCAACACTCCCCGCTGCTGGGGGCATGATGCACAGGCTGTTCTAACCAAGCTGCTCCCCTCCTCAGGGCTTTTGCACTTCCTCTTCCTTCTGCCTAGATGTTCTTTACGTAGGTTTCCAAAGGATGCACTCCTTCACTTCCCTTAGGCCTATGCTCAAGCATCTCGTTGCCGGAGAGGTCTTCCCTAACGGCTGTATATAAGCTAGAACTCTATCCTTCAATATTCTCTCCTATCACTCCGCTTTTTCTTCAAAACATTTAGCAACACTTGACATAGTTTATTACATTAGCTGCTTCGTTTGACCTTCCTTTGCTAGAGTGCATGCTCCAAGAGGACAGGGTTCTGGTTTGTTTGCGTCTCCCGTGTCCCAAATAGTTCTCAGTCTTCATTAGGTACCAATATGTGAACATATATTTGTTGGGTACACAAATTGAAATGTCTTAAATTCACAGTAGTCAACTCCTAAGGCAGAGTGGTTTAGTGGAAGGAGCTTAAGGTTTTGGAGTTAGACTGATTTTTGAAAACAGCTTTATTTAGATATAAGTAGCATGTAGTAAGTTGCAAGTATTTAAGGCATAAACTCAATACATTTTTACATGTGTATACACTCATAAAGCCATCACCACAATTTACATAATGAATATATTTTTAATCTGCAGGAGTTTCCTCTTGCACTTTTGTAATCCTGCCTTCCTGCTATTCCCCATCCCCAGGCAAGTAGTGATTTGCTTTCTGTTTTTAAGAGTAGTTTGCATTTTCTAGAATTTTATATAATTGGATCAAACCATCTGTATTCTTTTTTTGCCTTTTTTTGAGATTCATCCATGTTTTTCTGTGTTCCTTTTTTTGCTGAGAAAGATTTCATTTGTTTATTACTTTGGCTGACAGACATTTGATTTGCTTCTAGTTTGGGGATTATTAAAAATAATGCTACTGTGAATATTCTGTATGTTTTGCATGGACATTGCTTTCATTTCTTTTGAATCAATACCTAGGAGTGAAATGCTTAGGTCATTTAATAGGTATGTGTTTAACTTTTTAAGAAACAGCCAAATTATTTTCCAAAGCAATTGCACCATTTTTCATTCTTACCAGGTATGAGATTTCTGGTTGTTCCACATCGTTGCCAACGCTTAGTATATGCAGTCTTTCTAATTTTATTATTTATTTATTTATTTACTGACTTACTTATTTTTTTGAGACAGGGTCTCACTCTATTGCCCAGGCTGGAGTGCAGTGGTACAATCATGGCTCACTGCAGCATTGATCTCCTGAGTTCAACTGATCCTCCCGCCTCAGCCTCCCAAGTAGCTGGAACTACAGGTGTGTGTCACCACATCCAGCTAATTTTTAAAAATTTTTTGCACAGGCAGGGTCCCACGATGTTGCTGAGGCTGTTCTCAAAACTCCTGGCCTCAAGTGATCCTCTCGCTTTGGCCTCTCAAAGTGCTGGTATTACAGGCATAGCTCCTACGACTAGCTTCTAATTTTAGACATCTAATAAGTATGTAGTGGTATCTCACTGGTTTTAATTTGCATTCTGTGGGCCGGGTGCAATGGCTCATGCCTATAATCCCAGCCAGCACTTTGGAAGGCCAACGTAGGCAGATGGCTTAAGCCCAGGAGTTTGAGACCAGCCCGGGCAACATGGTGAAACTCCATCTCTACAAAGAATACAAAAATTGGCCAGGTGTGGTGGTGCACACCTGTGGTCCCAGCTACTCAGAAGATTGAAGTGCGAGGATCATTAGAGCCTGGGAGGTCAAGGCTGCAATGAGCTGTGATTGTGCCACTACTCTCCAGGTTGGGTGATGGAGTGAGACGCTGTCTCAAAAATATATATATATTTTTTGCATTCTGCTAATGACAGTGATGTTGAAGATTTTCTCCTTTATTTTCCACGAATATGTGTTCTTTTGTGAAGTGTTTGTTCATATCTTTTGCCCATTTTTTTTCCTTTATTTTCCATGAGTGCCTTTATTTTCTAGGAGTATGTCTTCTTTTGTGAAGTGTTTGTTCATATCTTTTGTCCATTTTATATTGAGTTGTTTTCTTATTCCTGGGTTTTGAGAATACACACACACACATACACAATACAAGTCCTTTATAAGATACACGATTTGCAATTATTTTCCCCCAGTCTGTGGCTTATCTTTTCATTCCCTTAATAGTGCAGAAATTCTTCATTTTAATGAAGTCCAATTTATCAAATTTTAAAAATGGATTATACTTTCAGTATTATATATAAGAAATCATCATCTAACTCAACATCACAAAAATTTTCTTTTATGTATTTTTTATGGATGTTTTATAATTTCAGGTGCTACATTTAGATCTATGATCTATTTTGAGTTCTTTTTTTAATATGGTGTGAGGTATGGATCACAGTTTATGTTTTCTGCATGTGGTTATCCAGTTGTTCCAGCACCATCTGTTGAAAAGTCTATTCTTTCTCCTTTGGGTAGCCTTGTATCTTTGTTGAAAATCAATTATCTACATATGTATGGGTTTATTTTTGGACTCTCTGTTCCATTGATCTATTTATCTATCTTCATGCCAATACCACCCGGTCTCTGTTTTATTTTAGCTTTATAATATATCTTAAAGTCAAGGAGAGTAAATCCAGTTCTTTTTCCTTTTTTGCAATCCCATCGTGGTTGAAAGTAGAGGTCAGACTGATGCATTTTAATTCTAGTTTGATCATTTGATTCTTGTGTGATTTCAGACAAGCCAGTTAATTATGTTTATTACTCATTTACGTACCTGTTCATTGTTAGAATTATATATTGTAATTCTTAGATTAAATGCTAATTATTATTAAGAGCCTGAACTCGGAAGATAGCTCTGGAAATAAAAGGAACTAGCCAGGCACAGTGGTGCATGCCTGCAGTTCCAGCTACTCAGAAGGCAGAGGTGGGAGGATTGCTTGAGCCCAGGAGTTGGAGGCTGCTTGGCAAAATAGCAAGGCCTTGTCTTTCTAAAAAAAAAAAAAAAAAAAAAAAAAAGAAAGAAAAATGTAACTGCAGGTGGTACGGGGTATGGGTAAATTTAACGTACTCACTAGGGACCTCTCACTATCTCAGTGCAGGGACATGCTCCTGCCCTTTCACCTTCCATGTTGAAGTTTTGCAGCAAATTCTTCCTGGAAGCAAGACTGACCACTTACTTTGAACTAAAAGTTAACAACAACAAATAAAGGTGAAAAAGAAAAATAAAATTGGTCAGGATCCCCGAGTTTAAAATAATTATTCTACCAGATCAACAATTTTCTGTACAGCTCTCTAGAATTTTTATTTAGACAGAAATTGTTTTAAAAAGAAAGACCTTCTACATATTACTTTGAAACCAAGGTAACAGTAGCTTTTTGGCCCGCTTGGCGTGGCTTTCTCCAACTCTCTTCTTCTTTTCAGTATTTGAAATACCTGTCCCTACCAGTCTCCAAGTGCCCCTAGTTACAGGTCAGCTACACACTGAAACGGAGGAGCTACTTCCTAGGGTCTCTTCCCAGCATCACAGCCCTACATCCCAGCGACCAACCGTGTTATATGCCTGGGGGCCAAAGAGGACCCTGATTGCTTTGTTTTGTGCCATGTGAATACCATGTTCAACAGGATGGCTGGTGGACGGGAGACATGTTTGACTTTGATTGGATTCATTCTTATCTGTCTTAAAATGGTGAGTTCATCATTCTAACTACCTGCAGTTATTTAGGGGGAAAAAGGAAAGACATATTCTTTTTTTCTCCTTTTTTTGAGGAGTTGGGGAATGAAGAGATAGAAATCAAAATACTTTTGGTTCGTACCCAGGTTGTATATGTTTGCGTGTTTGAAATTTAATGCCATATAATAGAGAAAGAAAACAAGATTATTATTATATTTTAAGAACAAAGATTTCTGAAAAATCTGTCAGCAGCTACTGACTTGATTCAATAGGCAGATTCAAAGGGAAAAAAATGAAATTGTAATGGGATCTGCCTCCAGCCTCTAAATTCTATTTAGAGTTGCTTTGTGGTAGATTTGGGTGCTGGGAAATGATTTGTGCAGATAAATACTTGTGTGGATAGAAAAACTGCTCACGTTAGGTATAAAAATGTTGTGATTAATTTATTACCGCTTTTATTCATGCTTTACATTTGCTCAAGTGGTGTTTTTCTGTATGGTTCTAATTTTCTAAACTTTCTTTTTCAGAGTGCTTCAGCAAAATCAGGTACAATTTTCTGACATGCAAGTTTCTCTTCCTCGTATTTGATTTTAATTTCCATTGTTAATTCACGGGCTACCCTGAAATGTAAAGGATAGATGAGAAAAAAAAAATCAACATTTTCTGAGCACTGACTGGGTGCTAAGCACTATATTGGGTCCTGGGGAGATGATAATTGGTAAGACAAGTAAATGGATTGAACTTGAAAGATAAATCTTTATAAAGTGTTCTTACTGAGTACCGTAATGTATAGAGTCATGTAGGCATGCATTTTCTCATATACAGTTAGCCATGTGTGAAATATTACAATGATTATCGTTTCATTAAGATATTGTACAGAGTCTAATTTATATAAATGTTCTTGTTTATCTTCCGGGGAATTAAAGGAAAAAATGAGAAATGTTAGATTTGATTAAATTGTCAATATTCCCTACTTCAAAAAGGGCTTTATACTTCTAATATTGCATATTTAAAATATAAGACAATAGTCACTCAGAGCTGAAAGGGGGACCCTCTTTTAAAAATTTTCGATCTCCATCTTTCTTGAGTAGATAACTGAAGGCAAAAGTAATTTCTCTAGAGGCCCCTCCCAGCTCACTTGTGGTAGAAATCTAAGTACCTGTAAAGGAAATTTATTTTTAGGAGGATTTAGTTTATCTGTAGGAATCACATAATATCAACCATATCACCAATAAATTCTCATACTGATTCAATGTGAATTGGAACAATTTTTATTTATTATTTTGTCTACACCACAGAAAATGAAGTGAAATTAAGACAATTTAAAAATTTGATATAGATACATGTCTGAGCCATGAAATTTCATAAAATTCATGCATATATAGTAAGTTTTTTAAAATTACTATTTCCTGGCCAGGTACCAAAGCTCACGCCTGATTATAGCCAAGATGGGAGGATCACTTGAGGCTAGGATTTCAAGACCAGCCTGGGCAACACAGCAAGACCCCATCTCTTTAAAAAATTAGTATTTCTTGCTTTATTCTTATTTACTTGTCTTATTCTTGAGAGATCTTTAGGATTAGCCAGGAAACTATAGGAAGGACTGCTTGGCCATATACAAAGTGGCTTTTTAAATAAGTGGCCTTTGGGTGAACAAAATCTAACTCTGCTGTCTCTTACATGGTCCCAGCATACCCAGGACACACCAAGCCCTCAGAACAGGCCTCTTTTTGGTCCTCATAGCATCTGCACTATTCTAGAGAAATGGTGGGTCAGGCTGAGCTACTGATGCTGCTGCTAATTGAGTTGTCCTGGCTTTCCAATAGGTGGGATGTGTTACACTGTATAGGAGGTTTCATTTTGGTTGTGTGTATTCTGATTCTTTTTGGCCTCTGGTATTGCTGTGTATCTGTGTCTGGTCACTGGGCCCTGCGGGCTCATTTAGATCTCTTTGAGCTGATAGAATGCACAGATGCACAGATGCTGAGAATCAAAGGTTTCATTTTTGACTGATCAGAGTTGTTGGTTGCACATCTAGGGAATAAAGTTTTCTCTTTCATGAGTCCAGTCAGTGGGCTAAACATAGAAGTAAGAAAGAGTAAGGAAATGCTGCTACTTTATGGAGCCTTACACTCAAACTTCTCATCTCTTAAAGGGCAACATACTACAAAAGTGTTGATCTTTCACTGTTGATGCTGGTCAGAGCCTGCCCTAAAACCAGATATAAAAAAGACAATCTGTCTCTCCAGCTTGTGTTTGCCCCACACTCCTCAGAATCCCACTTTCACAGGACCCCTCCATGGCAGTGCCATATGGTCTGGCCTTTCCAAACCCATCTAAATTTACTTGTCTTGGCTCATACACAAATATGTGCGTGCACACACACACACACACACACATATTTTCCAAGTGCCCTAACATACACTATTTCACTTAATCTTTACAACAATCCTAAAATGCAGATACTTTACATTTCAAAGTAAATCCTAATATGTAGGTATTTGTTATCTTTATTTGCCAAGGAAGGTAACAAGTCTAGAAGAGGTACAATGACTTGCATGCCTTCACACACAAAAGTAATAGCAGGGCCAGGGCTCAAACCCAGAGTTCCCGAATCCAAATCCTTCGCTATTTTCCCACCCCACAACGCCGAGTTTCATTCTGCTGTACTGGCTTCCTGCATTATGACTTCCAAGCAAATGTGCCTCTCCTAGATCAATTCCACGAGGCCAGTTTTGTGGAGCCCTCAGGCCCCATGACATGCCTGTGGGGAAAGTCTGTGTCATGCTAACCTTTTAGATGCCTTTCAAACCACTCCGTGAATGCACGATCGGCCTCCTGTGTCTGTGGCTGGTTTGGTTGTCATTTTCCCAGGAAGTTAGTTTATTCCAATGAACAGGACTGGTAACATAGGAGATAAGATTAAATGTGGGGACAGAGGAAACAGAAGGAGCTGAGAGACACCAGAAAATTAGAGGAAAGAAGGCATATAGCACGGGATAATTACCTGGGGAAGCAGAAGAGGGGTGTGTGTGTGTGTGTGTGTGTGTGTGTGTGGTGTGTGTGTGTGTGTGTGTGTGTGTTGAAAGAGGGAGCACCTGTTGGGGCTTTCCATTCTGCAGAGGAGACAGGGAGCCTAGCCCTTTTCTACAGAATTGGCTTCCACTGGCAAGTGGCTATGATCAGCAGGCCTGCGACTTTCCCCCAGTGTATATAACTGTCGTGATTTTCTTTCAATGGCAAAAGAGACAATCCTGGGTGATGTTCAAGGAATGTCTGGCCATGGCACAGAGGAGACTTTGTTCATTTTTACAGCATGGTTATTTCTGAGATGCTGCCAAAGCTAACTCTCTGGGCTGTTGGTACAAAAAGAGAAGGTTGTCTGTATCGTGCACATGGGGATTTGGCTCTGGGAGAAGGGGGGCTGATACTGGAGAATCACCTGTCTGTCTTTACTCCTTCTCCCTCTTTGCCCTATAGTTCTGCTTGTTTGTCTTCCTTTTAGTTTTGAATTTGGCATATAGTGATTTTACCCAGCAAGTGGAGTACATTAAACCTGAAAGGCCAAGTGCCAGTTTCAAATAAAACCCAGCTATTTTTGTTTGACCTTTTCTTCCATTTGGATCTCCTATATCCAAGACATTTTTGCGTCTATGAAATTTTGTAAAGTAGTCTATCTGATTACGGTGCTGTATCTCCTGCTCCACACTCCCAAGTGTAGGAATGCCTTGTGTAAGTGCATGACACAAGCATTCATAACTCCCTGGCAAACCATAGCCTGGGCCGTCGCATTCTTGTGCTGAGGCAGATATTTTGATAGAGATATGGGGAATAAAGTTTACTTTTATTTTATATGAAAGAATCTGAGAATTCTTCCATTCTGTTAATATGATAACATGAAAGTGCTATCGAATAATTATAACAAAGGACTCGATCCTCCCTCCTTCCTCCATTGTATTAAATGTTATCTGGAAAATGTGCAAAGTACATAAGAGAGTGACCACAGCCACAGGGCAGAGGCAGGGGAATGGAGATGGGTCCAGCTGGAGGCCGTGGGATGGTTGTAGGACCCGGAGGGGAGATCAATGGCAAAGCAGCCTGCAAAATTCACAGAATGCCCAATTAGAGTAGAATCCTCTGGAAGAAAGCCTCTCAATTATTCTCTCTCTCTTCCCAGAGTTCTTTCCTACATAATTACTTCCCATTCTTATTTAGCTGTTATAAAAGCACAAAAAGTGTAAATTTCTCCACAGGCAACTGGGGAAAACTTTGAAATCCCATCCCTGAATGAGAGGGTTGAGCTTTCTAGGTCTCTTCTGGAGAGTAGCTTTGTCTTTGTTTTTCTGTTTTTCCTTGATCTGGATAATAAGGGCAAAGCTTATGTCTGAAGGAAGGCATGAGAATGATTTATCTTGAAGAGTAAAATGATGAAGGAAGTCACCCTTGTAGGTACCTTGGCTAATGTGTAACTCTAAAACCTCTTTCAGCTCCAGAAATACCCACAATTGATCAGGCATATTCAAAAATCAGCAACAGTATCACTGTAGAATGGGCTACGGTGCCGGGTGCCACCAGTTACCTCCTCACAGCTGAAGACGGGGACACAGTCATTGAAACCATGGTGGCCAATTCCCCAGGCACTGTGACGGGACTAAAGGCTGCAACCTTGTACGAAATCACCATCAGATCCGTCAGCGCTGCTGGGAGAAGCCAGGCATCACCTCCAAAGCAGGCAAAGACAGGTGGTTGGATGGATGCTCATCCTCCGTTGAGTGTTTGCTTGTGACTTGGATCATTTATTCTGGTGCTGCAAATGCAGAATGTGATTTGGTGTCACATGAGTGCCTACGATTCAGGGCCCAAAAGTGAAAGCTACCAAATGATGCTTTTTGAGAATTCAGCTATCTGTGGAGGAGGTGGCATTTAAATGCCAGATGCTTTGCTTTGGAAAATAGAGCCCATTTCTGGGCATCTTTAAAAGCATCACAGCTTTTAAATCTCTGAAATAGGGATTTCTGGTTTTAACATGCCAAATGAAGAGCACGTAGAAGGGATTTTGCTGCACTCTGACCATATGGCATATAGGTTAACAAAACAAATAAAAGCATTTGTAGTTTGTCATCAGCATTACGGAAATTGATTTGATAAAGTTGTACCTAAGCATATTTCTGTGTACATTAAAAGAGTGTGACCCATCATTTCCCCATTGATTTATATTATGATTATAGGACTGTTTTATCTAATTTCTGACCAACTTCCAGTTAAAAGATATTTAGAGTTTCTCTGTTTCCCATTCCTCTGCCAAGTCATTTATGATTAGTATACACTTAAATAGCAATTATTTAATGAAACTCTGTTGTGAATCCTCTTATAAAGCAAATAATTATTGTATAACATAGATAGCCAACTGCAATTCACTTACTTCTAAATTTGAATTATCCTCTATTGGACTTCGGTAACACAAATGCATGTTTTTTGTTTTTTTTTTTTTTAGTGTTGGCTGCACCAATTCTAGAAGTAAGCTCTCCAGGTTCAGATTCCATTCTTGTGCAGTGGGAAGCTGTATACATGGCAACTGGATTCTCTGTGTCTATTATGCAAGCCAACGGCTTGGGGAGTATACGGAAAGAGAATACTACAAACACCTCCTTGACATTCACCAGTTTGGAAGCTGGGACTCTCTACACCATAAAGGCCTATGCATGGAATGCCAACGGAATCCCTGGGGACGACTCCACCTGCAATCAGAGAACAAGTAAGAACTTCTCAGCTCAGCCTCAATCTTACTTTTGATTAATGAGGGGGGTTGTGCATTGCAGCCATCAAGAGCAGTGTTACATGACAAGTGCAGAGTAGCTGGCAGCAGCTATTTAAATTTATTATGAAGTTATTTATAGTGCCTTTTCTATTTCTCCTTGGTAGCTTAAACGCTTCCTGCATGGATAAAGAAATGCTACTCAGAATGCACACAGCATGGCACCACCCTCAAATATCCAACTCAATTTCAGCATTCACATTTGACATCACATAGAAGACAATTCTTGTTAGGTTTGCCCATCACCCCTTGTTCCTTTCTGGGTTCGGGCCAATATAAGTAAGTATAAGAATTGGGCCAAATAGGAATTCATTTATTCAGCAGATATTGAGTGAGTGTGTGCCAACTTTGAGCTGGGATTGTTCTAGAGATACAGCAGCAAGCAAAGCAAGGTTTCTGCAGGCACAGCGCTTGATGCTGCAGTGGAATTAGTGTTATTCAGATCTGTTTCCCAAAGGTCTTAGCTTGGGTCTGAAGCCAGCACAGGGCTTCCCACTACTGCTCCTCCGGCTGTGGGGAAAAGCTGGAGCTTGGTGTGCATTCTCTCACCGTCCCACCCAGGGGCCTCCTGAGCAGAGGACCGTGCAGCATTACAACTGGAGGTCCAAATTGAGCTGCTGGAGTGAGCCAAGAGAATGAGAGAGAGAGAGAGAGAGGTGTTTTTTCTTTTCTTGAGGCAGAGTAAGCCATCCACTGGCAATGTAACCTAAATAAATAGGAGACTCACCAACCAGATTAGCTGTTTCACCACTTGGGGAGGACTCAGGAAAGGATGGAAAGAAACCAGAAATGTTCTCTCCAACATTCCCTGTGTTTGGAGAGGTATGGAAGTCCCATAATCTATGGGTCAAGGCAGAATGTAGGGAGAAGAAAGGGGTTTGCCTATTATACTATTTCCCTAGGGAGGTAGGATAATCATAGCCCTGAGGTGATTCATGACAGGCTTGGTGAGTCAGGATGTCTGTGATGAGTCAGGATGTCTGCGACAAGTAAGTCTCCCTTGATCTTTCCCTAAGCTGGCTTGCTCTCTTTCTTCCCTCCTTCCCTTTCCTTTCCCTTTCACACTGCTTTTTTCTTTCCACATTTGTTGAGGGCCCACTGTGTGCTGGGCATAGGTTAGCTGTTGGGAATACAAAAGCAAATACAGCATGATCCCTCCATTCAAAGAATGAATTATGTCAAAGGAGAGACCAGCAATGAGTCAGCGTTTCCAGTTCCACCTGACCAGTGCTTTGCCAGAAGGCTGCAGACACAGCAAGGCACAGGAGGAAGCATCTTCATCAGGCTGGGGGACTCAGAGAGCATCCCACATAATAACTTGTTTCTGAAAGACTTCCCCTTCGTAGGTTTCCCCATGTTCTACAAAGCTTTACAGAGTTTAGATTTCACCTCTGGATTAGTCTCCTAGGGCTGCTGGAACCACAAACTGGCTGGCTTGAACCATAGAGATGTTTGCTTTCATGGTTCTGGAGGCCATGAGGTCTGAAATCAAGGTGTTGGCTAGGTTGGTTCCTTCTGAAGGATGTAAGGAAGAATCTGCTCCAGGCCTCGCTCCTTGGCTTGTAGATGGTTATCTTCACATTCACATGGAATTTTCCCTATATGTGTTTATCTGTGTCCAAATTTCTTCTTTTTATAAGGAAATCAGCCATATTGGATTAGGGCCCACTCTAATGATCTCATCTTAACTGATTACATCTTCTATGACCCTATTTCCAAATAAGGCTACATTCTGAGGGTACTAGGGTAAGAATTTCAACATATGAATTTGGAGGGAACCCAAGTCAACCCCTAACAACCTCTCACTACTCTACCTATTTTTTCCAGTTCTCCCATGCCCCCTGTGGGAAAAGCACGTTGCCCTAAAACACTGCAGGTTATCCCTACCAGCCTTGGGCCCAGCACTTCCGTAAAGCAGACCTGCTTTTGCAGGCAAGCTGACCATGTAGCCGGAAGGGGCCTGTCAAGATGGCCCACAGGAAACACATGGCATGTTCCTGGCTTACAGAGAATGAGTTAGGTCCTCATGTCCTCAAATAGGCCTTCCCTGTTTATCCCAGACATGTCCAGAGGATGCTGGTCTCTGCTCACAGACTGTCTAAGCAGTTTCCTAAGGGCTGCTGGGTGGGCGTTATTACAGCACAGATTCCAAGCAACCGAGGCCAATATCTCCTCTCCCCAGGCCAGGACACCTCCTTATGCTTTTTTTAATGTGGTAGCTCTTAAGAAAGGAAGGCATATTTTCAAGAATATAGGGTAAGTGTTTTGGAGACACTAAAAGACTGCCTTAATACACAAGCATCACGCTTGATCCCTTCCTTCCTTCCTTTCGATGATGGATGGAAAGAAAATATGCTCCTCTAGAAACAATTCTGACCTAGAAGCTATTGCAGTAAGAGTTGTAGCAGATGTCAAAAGTAAAGAAGGGGTATGTTCACTTTCATTGATCAATAACAGAAAATATTTGACATATCACTTAATAATAACATACCCACGTGGCCCTTTTAGTTCTTCCCATTTATAATTTCATTTAATTTTTCTTTCTTTCTCTTTTTTTTTTTTAAAATATCCTGGTAGCTGGTTTGTAGGTATTATATGGTGAGGTTTTTTTTTTTTTTACTTATTTATTTATTTTGAGATGGAGTTTTACTCTGTCACCCAGGCTGGAGTGCAGTGGCATGATCTCAGCTCACTGCAACCTCTGCTCCCGGGTTCAAGCAATTCTCCTGTCTCAGCCTCCCAAGTAACTGGGATTACAGGCACACGCCACCACGCCCAACTAATTTTTGTATTTTCAGTAGAGACAGGGTTTCACCATATTGGCCAGGCTGGTCTCCAACTCCTGACCTTGTGATCCACCCACCTCAGCCTCCCAAAGAGCTGGGATTACAGGTGTGAGCCACCTCTCCCAGCCTCATTTAATTATTTTAACTACTTATTAAATAGTGTATTGATTCATTCAAAATATGCTTTTTAGCACCTATAGGTGTTAGGCATTGATCGTATTAGATCTATTCACATATGAGAAAAAAATAAATAACAAAAAGGGTAAATAATATGATCAAGGTCACACAACTTATTATGAGTTTGCATAGTAGCAGATGTATTACCCAGGCATCATCCTAAATCCCAATTTTATGCTTTAAACGCTTGTACTTATCCAACTCTTGGGTACCTTATTCTCCAGGCTCTGCAACATTGTAATGCCAACCTTTACTTCGTTTGTAAGGTTACTACAAAATCTTAATTGTTTCTCAAAATTGTAGGTCCTCGGGCCCCTGCCAACATTCAAGTCTCTTTTGATAGTGGGGCTCTGAAGGCATCTTTTTCATGGGCACCAGCAGAAGGAGCTTTCAATTATACTGTGATGGCTTTGAGTGACTCTTCAGAGCTGACCTGCAGTACAACTTTGAGTTCCTGCACCATCTCTTCCCTCCAGTGTGGAACTGAATACCTCATTTCAGTTTCAGCAAGTAATGATGCTGGATCTAGCAAATCATCTTCAGCAGTGACCCTGAAAACTGGTATGTAAGCAAGAATCAGATTGCTGTAGGGCCTGCAGCAGTGACTGCAGTAAGCGAGCCACTCACTGACAATGTTCCTGAACACTCTGGAAAAAATGAAAATGAAAGCCTGGTCTAAATGAAAGCATTGAATTGGACATTCTCAGGAGTTTGAATAATATTGATAGTGAAGCAAGATATTGTGCATTACAACAAGCACTTTTTGGAAATTTAGAAGGCCTGGGTTTCTATTCCAGATCTTTCATTAATAGTTTTTTCTTTTTCCTTTGTAAAGCTGTGAAAATTCTAAGATCTGGTTTGAGTTATACACAGCTCTAACTGTTCATACAGATAACTGCCTCTTCTTTACATCATGTCTCATGACCTAGGTTTGGTGGGAGTAGCCATTCTTTTCAGATAAAGATAGGATATTTCTAGTTCTCAATATGTGTTATTTTTCCTTTTTTTTTTTTTTTTTTTTTTAAAGACAGAGTCTTGCTCTGTCGCCAGGCTGGAGTGCAGTGGCGCAATCTTGGCTCACTGCAACTTCCCCATCCCGGGTTCAAGCGATTCTCCTGCCTCAGCCTCCCGAGTAGCTGGGGCTACAGGGGCACGCCACAACCCCCAGCTAATTTTTGTATTTTTAGTAGAGTCCGGGTTTCGCCATATTGGCCAGGATGATCTCGATCTCTTGACCTCATAATCTGCCTGCAAAGTGCTGGGATTATAGGTGTGAGCCACCTCACCTGGACCCATTTTCATTCGTATCAGAGAGATAACAACATACACATGTGGAGGTTGACGCCTCTATTTAGAAATATCTCTGTGTTTTGAGGATGGAAATTAACACTTAGTGAAACTGGCACTTAATGAAGACCTACTGTGTCTCTGGCAGTATAAGTATATTATTTCAGTTAAATCTTACTCAGTGAGGTAGATTCTATTATCTTCTTTTTTAGACAAGAAAATTGAAGCTCAGAGAAGTTAAATAATTTTCCCAAGGGCACACTGATAATAAGCAGTAGAGATGGGATTCAAGCTGCTCAAGTTTGCCTAATTTCAATGCTTAAAGCCAAAGCACATGTCGGCAATTACAATAATGTCTACTTTATCCAACAGTCAGTTATGTCATTCTAAGTTTAAAAGCTTCTCAGCAGGAAGAAAAGGAGCTGTCACTAAACTCATGCACTTCATTCCACAGGAAAAAAAAATACAGCTATTCTTTGTCTCAGGCCCGCACTTTCTTATAGTTATGTTAGATTAAGGTCAATGATAACAAACTTGATGATTTGGCTTCTCTTTTGATAAGTATAATTTAATGTGGATGGTACATTAGAAGTGATTATGAGGACAGCATAGCTGAGAGTGGGAGAAGAGAGAAAAAAACACTTTCAAAAGCACAGCAGTTCTGAGTTAGGCAGTTAGGCATTTAATGCAGGGGAGAACCGTGCAGTATTTTTAAATCTTGGATGCACATTAAGAGCATCTGGGGAGCGTTTATAAAATCCCAATACCCAGGTCCCACTTAAGACCAATTGGAGTTGCTGGGAATAGAATCTGGATATGAATAGTTTGTAAAAGCTCCCCAGTTGACTCTACTGTGCAGTCGGGGTTAAGTGCCATTGAAATAGTCCTTCACACTTATGGGTCCAGGAGGTTCTAATGCAGTTTGTGTATAACACAGTCATGATCATGGAGATGACCTTGACTTATCAATAAAAGAACTATGTTTACAAAGTACTATGTGTTTCCTGGGGCCTAGAAATGTGTAATATATTTTGGGAAGATTTCCACTAGAGAAGACTAAAATTTTTAAAGCTTAGCACTTGAATGAACAAACTTTATTTGAATTCATTCCTTCAGAAGATTTTGTTCCATCAATAAATGAGGCATTATGTGGATAAATGAGGTATTGCCTTAACACAGAGAAACAGTCAATATTAACCAAATCAATCCATGCCTGCTTTTGACGTAGTCTAGCATTTATTGTGTGAGATAAATTTTAGGACATCTCCTGGGTTTGTGCTGAGTTATACATACTATTTGATTTGTTCCTTATTCACTGCATCTAGTATGTTAACTCTATGCTTAAGATGCTCCCTGGAGGATGTAATGGGCATGAGAATGTATTCTGTCATTCAGTGCATGAGAGGCTGCAGTTAGAACTTTCCAGGTTGCACACAGTGGCTCATGCCTGTAATCCCAACACTTTGGAAGGCCGAGGTGGGTGGATTGCTTGAGTCCAGGAGTTCGAGACCAGCTTGGGCAACATGGCTAGACCCCATCTCTACAAAAAATACAAAAATTAGCCAGGTATGGTGGCATGTACCTGTAGTCCCAGCCACTCAGGAGGCTGAAGTGGGAGGATCACCTAAGCCCGGGAGGCACAGGTTGCAATGAGCTGAGATCACCCCACTGCACTCCAGCCTGGGTGACAAGAGCAAGACCTTGTCTCAATTTTTAAAAATGGTAATAATTAATTTTTTAAAAATTTAGGCTGGGCACATTGACTCACACCTGTAATCCCAACACTTTGGGAGGACAAGGTGGGAGGATCACTTGAGGTCAGGAGTTCAAGACCAGCCTGGCCAACATGGTGAAACCCTGTCTCTACTAAAAGTACAAAAATTAGTTAGGCATGGTGGTGCACACCCATAGTCCCAGCTACTCAGAAGGCTGAGGCGGGAGAATCACCTCAGCCCAGAGGTGGAAGTTGCAGTGAGCTGAGATCATGCCACTACACTCCAGCCTGGGCAACTGAGTAAGACTCTGTCTCAAAATAAATAAATAAATAAATTTTAAAAAATAGTTTTTTTAAAAAAGAACTTTCCATGCCATGGAGACTTTACACATAAACCCCCAGAAAGACCTCATTCCATTCCTTCCTACTTATGTGATCTTGGACAACTTACCAACCTCTACAAGCCTCAGTTTCCTCAATTGTAAGATGATAATAGTTGCTGGAAGAATTAGAGAAAATATTAATATAAAACATAATAAATGATGTCTATATTTTAATCTCTAAAACAGATAACTTCTGGGATATTCATTAGTCCACTCAAGCCAGACTCACTTCATCTCTAGATGAGTCAAATATTTCAACAACTAATCTAACAATGAAAATATTCATCCCTTAAGATGAATATGAATCTCTGATGGCCCATTATTTCAAACCGTATTTCATTTAACAAGAGAATGTCACTGGTCATTAAAATTTGTTGTAGTGGTCTGGGGCCTATAACATAGCCTTTGGTCCTATAAAGAAAATGTTCTATGCTTCCAGTGCACAGTTTTGCATTTTGTGCACCAAATCCAATCTGTCACAAAGCTCAGAGTTGCTGATTTGGGTTGTATTGAAATCTTGGATAACTGCAAAGATACAAAGAAGATTTCCTGAGGCAGTCTCATGATTGCTTACTATTGATCATTTCCTAGTTGCTTGTGCACCTGGAAGAGTGACAATCCAAGAAGATCCCCCTGGCCGCCTGTCTGTGACTTGGTCCAATGTAGATCTGGGTGACTACTACGTGGCCTTTGTAAAGAGTGATGATGGCTTGGAAGTCCACTGCAACACATCTCTCACTCAGTGCCATTTCTTATCTGAGTGTGGCTTCACTTACTTTATTAGTGTTTTTGCCTATAATAAGGCGGGGCAAAGTCCTTTGGGTGACATATTCAATTATACCACAGGTAAGTCCCATCTGATGCTTGTCAACAGAGTTCTGAGATCACTAACCTCAGCAGCAGAACGGATCACCAATTGCACTAACTGACCTACCACCTGGGAGTCATTCTAGAGCCAAGTACAGAAAGTAATCTCTTATCTCACATTCTTTCCAGAGTAGGGAATGTTGGCTTTGTGGACCCAAGCATAACAAGAATGCAAGGGTTAGGAGTGAAAAGAGGAGAAGAAATGTAGTGGTTCAACTTTGCTCTGAAAAATTGAACTCTCCACCAAGATGTACTCAGTGAATGTTCTAGCGTGTGCTGCTGCCAAAGAGGAGGCAATGCCTCTGTTTCAGGAGGTCACTTTTTCCCTGAGACCAAGACAGACATACAATGGCCAAGATGCTACATGGTATGGAGGGCTTTGGAAATGGACACCTGGGTTTACACCCTAACTTCACCACTAATTCATTCCTTCCGTGGGGATAATGATGTCCATCCACCTTGCTAGTTCCTTAGTATTCTCCACTGCAAAATGGGACAAATCATGAGAACATGAATGTGAAAAGGTCTTGTATGTGATAAAGCACGACACAAATATTTTATTAGCATCACAATTGCTGTTGCTATTATTCTCCTCCACTATGCTTGTATCCTTTTTTTTTTTTTTTTTTTTTTTTTGAGAGAGTGTCTCACTCTGTCCCCCACGCAGGAGTGCAGTGGCGCTATCTCGGCTCACTGCAACCTCTGCCTCCTGGGTTCAAGCAATTCTCCTGCCTCAGCCTCCCGAGTAGCTGCGACTACAGGCATGTGCCACCACACCTGGGTAATTTTTTGTATTTTTAGTAGAGATGGGGTTTCACTTTGTTCAAGATCGAGACCAGGAAGGTCTCGATCTCCTGACCTCGTGATTCGCCCGCCTCAGCCTCCCAAAGTACTAGGACCACAGGCGTGAGCCACCACACCCAGCCTAGGCTTGCATCTTGTACAGGCAGGAATCATGTCTTATTTTATTTAGCTCTTCATCCTCAATACTTATAATAGTGTGATCAGCATATGGGAGATGCTCAGGTTTTGAAGAATGAGTGGAGTGATTTAAAATTGAATGACTGCATTACAAAGAAGAATACTCAAACACAATTATATAAAAGTCTAGTTGAATTACAGTAAATTTTGCCAGGACAGGGGATCTAAATCATTGGCTTTTTCAGAATTTGGAATAAGAGGCTATTGACAAGGTCCTAACACAGGAGAGCCCTCCAGAGTGGCCTTGAACTGGATCTTGAAGGATGAAGGGGAATGTAGGTGAGGCAAGAGCATCCCAGGGAAACTCTAAGCTGAATCAGACATTTGCCAATGGGGTTCTTTCGAGTCTCTTAAGACCTACCTATATACGGCGAGCACAGTGGCTCATGCCTGTAATCCCAACACTTTGGGAAGTCAAGGCAGGCAGATCACTTGAGGTCAGGAGTTGAGACCAGCCTGGGCAACACGGAGAAACTCTGTCTCTGCAAAACATACAAAAATTAGCCAGGTGTGGTGGCATACGCCTGTAATTCCAGCTATGTGGGAGGCTAAGGCATGAAAATCACTTGAACCCTGGGAAGCGGAGGTTGCTGTGAACTGAGATCACACCACTGCACTCCAGCCTGAGTGACAGAGCAAGACCCTGTCTCTTTAAAAATAAACAAACAAAAAATTACATATATGACTATGATCCCCACCCCCTAGCTTTATTTGATTTAGTGTCTAGAAAGGCTGACAGAATCTGAGAAGTTAGACTACATAAGATTTTGCCAGACAAAAGAGGGGAAAGGCTTTCTGGCAATCTTCTCTGCATAGAGAATGAGGGTGCACGTGGCGTGGGGAATTGAGTCTGGTGTGGCGGAAAGTCGGGGGAGTACAGCTGAACCTTAGAGCTTGTGATGGCCTTGAATGTCATGCTGAGGATTTACCCTCTATGCAGTGGCAAATAATGCCAAGACTGGACCTGCACAGACCCGTAGGGGGTCACTGTAGTCGTTAGGGAGGGCAGTGGCAGAGGCTGTGGGCGTGGGAGGTCAGGACTCAGTGTCCCCCTGGCCGCATCGCTCTTGATGGGACCACCATTTTCCCTCTGCTCCTGCTTTCAGCTCCCTGTTGCCCTAGTGACATTAACCCGGTGTTGGTGTCCAGTGACAGAGTTGAGATTGTCTGGTCTCCTGTCCGTGGTGCCGAACTCTATGAAACCAAGGCTGTAGATGGGTACAACATGGTTGAGTGCAATGACACTGCTCCTGCATGCACCCTTTCAGCTCTAGAGTGTGACACCAAGTACAACATCACGGTGTATTCCTTCAGTGAAGTCCGAGGCAGCAATATGTCATGTACTCCTCAGTTCATAACCACAGGTAAGGCACAGCTATCATCCCACTCACTGGTGTCTGAATGATTCTCCCCAGCTGTGAGCCTCAGGATGGGCATTCAGTGGACCATTAAAAATGTTAAATCCCATTAATCAATCTTTGTAGAGACCAATAGACCCCCTGTTGTACAAAGGAGAGGCAGAGGAGGAGGCAGAAGAGGAAAGTGGAAAAAAATGAAAACAAAAGGGGAGATGGTGGGGAGAGTGGAAGGTTTTGCCGATGATTACCTCAGCCATTCAGTTCCTCCTGTCTTTGAGGAGCCTGCCTGTACTCACACCATGAAGGTGTGCAGATGTGTACCTTATTTACTTTCGCTTTTGGAGTTCACAATGCTCTTAAACATTTTGCAGCTAGTTCAATACTATATGAACCCAATGCCCTGTGTTCATGTCAGCAGTTTTCTACACATAGTCTCTATGAATTTGGCCTGCATATATGGCGTGGTTGAAAACTATGATGATCTCACTGGGGGGTAAATCAATTTTAGACCAAATGGCACCTGTGATATTTTTGACTCATGCTGTTTCAATTAATTCTCTAAAATCTCTTAGCTCCTTGCAGTCCTGAAATAAAAAATGTTTCAAGGGATGCATTCTCCATGATTAACGTACACTGGCGATCCACTAATGACGATGCTACTTACACGGTGACTGCGCAGGGGGAGAAAGGACTGTATCAGTGCAGCAGCATGGGAGAGTCCTGTACCATGGGGGGCTTGCCCTGCGGCTCGGTGTTCTCTGTCACTGCTGTGGCCGAAACACAGGCAGGACGGAGCCTGCCCAGCTACAGTGTGCCCCTGGAAACTGGTATGTAACAACCACCAGCCTGAATGTTAACTTCAGTGGGGTCCTTAGGAAGTGTTTCGAGACATGAACTTCCTTATTTAATCTACCCTGACTGTAATAGAAATACATTAAACTCAGAGAGGTGTCAAAGAGTCCTGGTCATAGAAAATAAAATTTTCAATATTTTACAGGTTCTGTAAAAATATCCTCAAGACTAGTACATCCATTCACTGGCATCAGAGAAGGAATACTTACTCATTCTGCAAAACATTTATTTGGATTCATATTCCCCTATGATATAATCTATCAAAACAGCTAACAAATGAGTAGCCACATAAGCTGGGTTGTTACTTATTTCTTTGGCTCAGCCCTTTCAAATTTTTCTCTTTAAAAAATGCTTTCTGACTTTCAGTTTTCTGATAGGTAAAGTGGAGATAATGGCCTCATAGGGTGGTTATGGGTATTAAACTGACTAATGCTACTTTGTGCTTAGCACAGTGTCTGATGCATAGCAAGAGCTCCATAAAAGAAAACTCTTATTACATCATAGCATTGTGTGTGAATGAAACGTGGTAAATCACTTCAAGCCTTTGGACATCATTTTTTTTTTCTTATGTGTAGTGATATATAGTATTTTGGACTGTAAAAGTTGAAATACCTAAAAAAGAAAGCAGCAGTAGGATAGAGACCATACAAAATACTGCATACATGAAGAGGTTAGGCATCCTATATTCTCGGTAATGGGTCCCTGAAAAATCAAGATGGCTGTGGTATTGTAGGCAGCTAAGAAATCAAGTTTTTATATCAGTGATGTACTATGAAATTTTCAAGAAAGGCAAATTATACTTAATTGCTAATGCTATGAAATGTTCTATTGGGAGAAATGAATGCAACCGTTGCTTTGAAATTTGCAATCAGAATTGTTGAAGATGGGGGCAACAAAGGATTTCTTTCTTATTCTGAAAAAAAAAATGGTGGAAACCTTCCACAGCCAGTTTGTGCAGTGAATTCTTGGGGAAAACACCCAGTATATACAGTGAATGTTACATGAAGCATCAGAGGAAATGAACAAAAGGAAATGGAGAGTTTGGGGGATGTAGGATATTGAGTAAAACACAGGCAAAATACCATTCCTTGTCATTTCTCACAGATAATCTTCAATGGAAATAAATCTCCAATTCTTTTTATTTTATCCCATTTCAGTGCCGTGCTGTCCAACTGGTCTGACGGTGACTCAGATCACCCAGTCAGTAATCAACGTGAGCTGGACTATTGGGAGAGAGGCTCAAACCCATGCTGCAGTTCTGGAGTCACACACTGGACAGTCTAAGTGTCACACTCATCAAAACCACTGCCTCCTGGGATGCATCACATGTGGCATCAATTACACGGTGACATTAAAAGCAATTAGTGCCACCGGATTGACTGTGGATTGCTCCTCCCAAAGTTATTTCTCTAGTAAGTGAATTCTAGCTCTAGAGTATCAGTAGGGACTTGACTATTGTAAATCCAGGCATAAGCCTTTCCTCCTCATTTAGAAAGATGCTGCATCTCTACCTAGTTTGACTTATAAACTCAGATTACCTTCTAAAATGGTTATAGTTTTCCCTTTGACTTAGAACCTCAAAGCTTCAGAGGCTTCTGTTGGTAGTTGGTGAATTAACTCCCCTAGTAACAACGTTCATGTTTGCTTTTTCTGAAGGGACTATGTATCTTTAGATGACACAGCTACCTGCAATACAGAGTAACTCAGCCTGGCAGTTTACTGAAAGCATTAGAGCACACATTTTATTTGGTTTGCATTTTCTTCTTCTCGTTATTATTATGCTACTACCTTTCTTTTCTAAGCTTCTTCAGCTCCTTCAATGGTTTCTTATTTCAACAGGCAAAGAGAGCAAAGACATCTGTCTACTGACAGTATTGTACCTTGTTCTTCACAAAGACCAAAACCATCAGGGAATAGCAGGGGAAGGTAAAAGCAGTGCAAGGTTACCAAATAAGATTTCTCTTGCATGATTCTAATCCACTGAAGTGGCTGCTTACAGCATGGTTTTGAAAAAACTTGTGAGGATGCTTCTCAGGTTTAAGGAGAAAGAGTACAATGATCAGTTACGCCTGCTTGGGGCATGAGATGGAAGAGCTGGAATATCATTTTGGCATCCCAGAGGTAGTAGAGTCTTAACAGGGAGTCAAAATTAGACAGGGCTTCATTGTTTTCTGTTTGTTTGTTTGTTTTTGAGACGGAGTCTCACTTTGTCACCCAGGCTGGAGTGCAGTGGTGTGATCTTGGCTCACTGCAACCTCCACCCTCTGGGTTCAAGCAATTCTCCTGCCTCAGCCTCCCGAGTAGCTGGGATTACAGGCACCTGCCACTGTGCCTGGCTAATTTTTTTTTTTTTGTATTTTTAGAAGAACATCTTGGCTAAGCTGTTCTTGAACTCCTGACCTCATGATCCACCCTCCTTGGCCTCCCAAAGTTCTGGGATTACAGGTGTGAGCCACCATGCCCGGCCAACATGGATTTTTATAAGCTGTGTTGCCTAATCTTCCCTGATTCTGTCTCCTCATTGAAAAGACAGGAACAGTAATATTTTCCTAGTGTATCCTTCGAAGTCATTTTGAGAATCAAAGGAAGTCATAATGTGCAAACATTCAGAACATGCTACATGTATGTCAGCTCGAGTGTATTTCTTTTGACCCATTATCTTGTGTTAGATTTACTGCCTAAGTTCTCACCTTGAGTGCCAGTTCTCAGAATATGGCCTATTGCTTATTCTTTACATAATAAACTCTTAAAAATTATACAATAGGATCTTTAACTTAGTTACTAAGGAATCCATTTCATGCCCTTATCGGCACCTAATGTGTGGCTTGCTCAAGGTTTTTAGAAAAGGATAAAAATAGGAATCAACTACAATGGATGAAACGTGAACCAGCAAACCTGGACA
The DNA here is from genome assembly GCA_963573385.1 of Cacajao melanocephalus. NCBI lineage: Eukaryota > Metazoa > Chordata > Mammalia > Primates > Pitheciidae > Cacajao > Cacajao melanocephalus. The sequence continues at coordinate 49,610 of CAUYLG010050542.1, forward strand.
CTGACACGTTGTATAAATGGCTGCACGCAAGGTGTCATGCTACTCGGCTCAGCAAAGTTGTTTTTTTCAGTTAATTATATTTAAGTTTAATCCCATGAAAATCAAATGAAACTAGGGCATTATGAGGGATCTTGACAAAGGATGCCTTTGACTCACGGTTTGAGTCATGTACAGTATGTATCTGCCAATTTGTGGACCTTTCTGACTCACCAGTGTTCTACATTAAAAATTCATACCACACACCACCTTCACACATGGATTTCTCTTTCTTTCTTTCTTTCTTTCTTTCTTTCTTTCTTTCTTTCTTTCTTTCTTTCTTTCTTTTTCTTTCTTTCTTCCTTCTTTCTTTCTCTCCTTTCTTTCTCTCCTTTCTTTATTTTCTTTCTCTCTTTCTTTTCTTTCTTTCTCTCTTTCTTTTCTTTTTCCTTTCCCTTCCTCCCTCCCTCCCTTTCCTTCCTTCCTTCCTCCCTCCCTCCCTCCCTTTCCTTCCTCCCTCCCTCCCTCCCTCCCTCCCTTTCCTTCCTCCCTCCCTCCCTCCCTTTCTTCCTCCCTCCCTCCCTTCCTTCCTTCTTTCCTTCCTATTCTTTGAGACAGGACCTCACTCTGTCACCTAGGGTGGAGTGAGTGCTGTGGCACAATCATAGCTACTGCAGCCTTGAACTCCTGGGCTCAAGCCATCCTCCTGCCTCATCCTCCCAAGTAGCTGGGACCACAGGTGTGCACCACCACAACTGGCTCATTTTTTTTTTTTTTTGTAGAGTCAGGGTCTCCCTATGTTGCCCAGGCTGTTCTCAAACTCCTGGGCTTAAGCAATCCTCCTGCCTTGGCCTCCCAAAGTGCTGGGATTATAGGGATGAGCCATCGTGCCTGGCCACCCATGTGTTTCTGATTATGTGGCCCACTATGGCAAGAACTTGAGTACCCCTTCAAATCTTGCTCTGACCTAACCAGTAATTAATCCTTTTGTTTAGAATAGTTCACTTATATTTTTTCCCTGCGGTGATCAAGGCCATGTTTGGATGATGGAATAAAACAAGTGATTTTGTGTTTATTTTTATTGCCTAGGTGCCTGCTGCCCTTTGGGGGTGAAATTATATAGATTGGGCCCTAATGGCATCCGAATCTACTGGCAAGCCTCCAGGGGCTCTGCTAATTACAGCACTGACCTCTATGGCTCCAAAGGCATTTTCACGTGCACCCCAAGTGCTGGCCTCAGTTTCTGTGATGTCGCTGAGATACCCTGTGGGGATGTATACACCGTGATGGTCTCACCAGTTGCTGAAACAGGATTGAAGCTTACTTTCTGTCCAAAAAAAATATATTCAGGTAAAGCAAGTTATGACAGTTTATTGAAAACTGACCCTGAATTCAGATCTGTGAATTAAGAATCAAAGCAATCAAACTTATTTGCTATGTAAGAACACAGAGGGCATGAAAAAACACTTTTTTTTTTTTTTGAGATGGCATCTTGCTCTGTCACCCAGGCTGGAGTGCAATGGCGCAATCTCAGCTCACTGCAACTTCCACCTCCCAGGTTCAAGCAATTCTCCCACCTCAGCCTCCCGAGTAGCTGTGATTACAGGCACCCGCCATAATGCCCGGCTAAATTGTGTATTTTTGTAGAGACGGGGTTTCACCATGTTGGCCAAGCTTGTCTTGAACTCCTGACCTCAGGTGAGCCACCTGCCTCGGCCTCGGCCTCCCAAAGTGTTGCGATTATAGGCGTGAGCCACCGTGCCTGGCTGAGGGTATAAAATTTCTACACAGCACGGGCAGATTCTGGCTGTGGAAGACCCCAGGCTTCTTTGAAATTGAGATGCTTTATTATTATTTAATTTAGAGATTATCTTCTCTGTTCCACTCTTCCCCTTCCTAAAAAGGAATAGATACTTGTTGCTTAACTAGTAAAGCAAATTTAAGATGATTTTCTGCTTTGAGATTTAGGGATAGATTTTTAACATAGTCTTATGATAATGTAGACATACTGGGTTGTTGGAAATTAGAAGACTTGAACTTTTATTTGCACAGACTGAGAATTATGACTGAGGCAAAGTTAGAGGATTAGAAAAAATGAATTTACATATCACAAGCCAGGCTTGGAAATATGAGTGGGCAGACAGTCTGTGATCATAAAACATGGCTGTCAGCAACTGCCATCTCACCAGAGCTGGCAGGAAAACATTAGCAATTCTCCCGCTCTGTGTTCCAGCACCTTCTGCTACCTTGCCCAGGGCACAGTCATCGATTTTTCATCTATTCCTAGAAGAAAAGAGATGATGAAGCCCTAGAATTTTGCAGGTGGACACAGAAAATAGAATAAATATTGGCTCACAAACCTTTACTGTTAGGCAGAATCTAAAATTTCCAGTGATATGTAGGTGACAAGAGGTTCAGATGGCCCTTGGTGATGGAAGGAGGCCAGTTCCTCCCAAGGGGGTATCCTCATTGTCCCTGGCTGTCATGCTCTGATTCTTTGGTTTTCCATTATTTGGTCCACAGGACAAGTTGGCCGAAGGCATAGTCCTATGGGAAGGGACAGGAATAGGTTTCTGGAGTAAGGATGAGCTCTTAGGAAGATAAGTCTACCGCTCAGTAACAATACTGCATTATATCTCCATAATATTTTATAATTTATCAAGTGGTTTCATATTATATATCTCATGCAATGCTCAAAATATGCTATGCTGTAGGCTCAACAGATTTTATTATCTCCACTTTATAAATGAGAAAACTGAAGCTCAGAGGGTCCCAAATCTCTATCTACAACTCTTCTCTCCTCTGACCCCTAAATCCATATTCAAATTTGATAGCGCCAGCTGGAGGTGCCCATGCACTTCAAACCCCTTAGGGCCAAAAGGAACTCCTGATCCTCTGCTGTTTCTGATCTTCCTCCCATCGTCCTTGTTTCAGGTACCCTAGCTAAAAACCCTGGAGTTAACTTCCGTCTCCCTCACCCTCCATATCTAAGTAGTCTCAAATTCTTGTCCTGGTCACTTTCATGATGGTTCCTAAATCCACCTTCTTCTCTTCATTCCCACAGCTACTGCTATGCCTCAAGTCCTCACCACCTCTCTCCTAGACTACCGCACCAGTCCCATCTCCCTATCCTCACTCCAGCCTCCGTACTGTCACCAGAGTTGTCATTCCAGGACACTGGTCCAATTGTGTTACTTTTATGTTTCCGGATCTTCAAAATCTTTCCATTTCCCCATAGGATAACATTCAATTCTCTGAGAATTGAATGTTCAAAGTCCCTTATAATCTGTCCCCTGTCAATCTCTACCTGCACTGTTCAATAGAAATTTAATGAGTCATGTATGAAAAATTTAATTTTCTTGTAGCCATATTAAATAAGTAAAAATAGGTGAAATTAATTTCATAATGTATTTTAGTTAACCCAATATGTCCAAAATATTATAATTTCAACATCTAATCAATATAAAAATTATTAATAGGTACTTTATATTTTTTCATACTGTCTTTGAAATCTGGTGCGTCTTTTGTACTTACAGCACATTTAGTTCAAACTAGCCATGTGTTCAATAGCTACTTGAGTGTCTACCATACTGGACAGAGAAATTTTTTGTGTGTGGGTTTTTTTGTTTGTTTTTTATTGAGACAGGATCTTGCTTTGTTGTCCAGGCTAGAGTTCAGTGGCACAATCACAGCTCACTGCAGCCTTGACCTCCTGGGTTTGCATGATCCTTCTGCCTCAGCCTCCCAAGTAGCTGAGACTATAGGCATGCACCACCATGCTTGGCTAATTTTTTAAAACTTTTTGTAGAGACAAGGTCTTGCTATGTTGTCCAGGCTGGTCTCAAACTCCTGAGCTCCAACAATCCTTTCACCTCGGCCTCCCAAGGAGCTGGTATTACGGGCATGAGCCACTGTCCCTGGCCTGAACAGAGAAATTTTAGGCTCATTCCACAATCTGTCCTGAGAGGACTCTACTCTCTAGTCTAGGCATCTGGCATCATTCACGCATGCTTGCTTCTGCTGCACACACCTCCTATGCTATATCATGTTCCTGAGCTACTGCAGTGCTCTTCTGTTTGCCCAGAATTCCACCCCACCTCCGCCAAGAAAACTCTACCAGCCCCAATTTTCCTTGTCTGTGAAGCCTTCTCCAATTCTCATAAGCTGAGTTGACCCTCTCTCTCCCTCCTTTATGAGCCCCCAGCACCCTGTCTGCACTGCAACATATTACTGTGACTTGAATGCATGTTACTTCTCGTAAAAAATGATTATCTATTTGACTCCCAATATGTAGCACATAACTGTTACCTGATATATTTTAAATTTAAAAAAGAATGAATCAATGAATTTATGCGCCAAAGATCATACAGCTAAATGAGTGATGGAAGTCTTGTTCTTTCTTCTGCTCCATGCCCACAATTTCACCCTTAGAGAGTCATTCCTCTGAAGGCTGGTTAGCCACCAGAAGTCCTTGTGAGTTAGAACTCAAGCTCTTTGATGGGATGCCATCTCAAGTCTGCAGCCATTTCAGCTTAGTAACATTAGGTATCTAGACTCGAGTTAGGAAATCCTCTTTTGCTCAGTGTCCCTGGTAAAAGCCATACATTTGGAAGATGTTTTTTGGTTTTGTTTGTTTGCAATGTCAGTGATGCCTTACTCTGATAATCAGGACAATATTGTAAATGACAACGACTAATATTTATTGAGTGCTATGTGCCAGGCACTATTCTAAGGGGTTTATGTATATTAACTCAGTCCTTATAACAAACTATGAGATTGGCATTCTTTTTTTGTTTTTTCTTTTGAGATGGAGTCTCACTCTGTCACCCAGGCTGGAGTGCCATGGGGCACTCGGCTCGCTGCAACCTCCGCCTCCTGTGTTCAAGTGATTCTCCTGCCTCAGCCTCCTGAGTAGCTAGGATTACAGGTGCACACAACCACGCCCAGCTAATTTTTGTATTTTTTGGTAGAGACAGAGTCTCACCGTATTGGCCAGGCTGGTCTCAAATTCCTGACCTCAGGTGATCTGCCCACCTGGGCCTCCCAAAATGCTGGGATTACAGGTGTGAGCCATTGTGCTCAGCCAAGCTTGGCGTTCTTATTCTTACTGCTTTTCAGATAAATGGAGGCACAGTGAAGTGACCTGCCCCGGTGATACTGCTAGTAGTATCTTCTCTTATCACCCGAGTTCGTTCTTGTTCATTTTTGGTTCACTTTCCTTTTATTCTTTCTTCAGTTAAATTTTCACTATCTTAAATACATAAATGAATAAATTTTATTTTAAATGCTTGTGTTTTTATTACAGTAACTTGCTCTGGAAGTACACTTGGAATGGGTAAGTTATTTTTTTCATGGATAAAATAGAACAGGATTTGTGTAGCTCCATTTTTGGGTTACTTAATGAAGTCAGCTGACTCTTCAATTAGAAAGTAAATGCTTTCTGTCTTTGATACACGGGGTTCCTGCTCTCTTGTCCCATAACTTTTTCTCCCCATTATAGTGTCTCCTCTCAGATTCCACCAGTTGAGATGAATTTCTTTAAATTCTGAAGTCTTTTCAGTATTCTAGGGTCCTACAGGAAAATGTAAACAGTTTTTGGAGGGGCAGACACTTCATCCCTCGCACTTGAGAAAGTGATTCCCAGCTCAGCTGTACATTGGAGTCACCTGGAGAGCTTAAAATTAACTGATGTCTGGGTTCTGTCCCCAGAAAGTTTGATTTAATGGGTCTGGGGTGAGAGCTGGGCATCAGGATTTATAAAAGCTCCTCAGGTGACTTTGAAGTATAGCCAAGGCTAAGAACTGCTACTTTAGAGCCGTGTTTCTCAAACTTTATTGTGCACACACATCACCTGGGGCCTCATTGAAGCCAGATTCTGACTTGTTCAGTGTAGGAAGGATCTGAGGCTCTGCATTTCCATAAGGTACAGGTGAGGCTGGCGATGCCGAGGCTGCTGGTCTTACCACACGCGGAGTAGCCAAGCATTAGAGAGAATCTGTTAATGGCCTGCTACGATGTTTGCTCCTGGTTTGCATGAGTGGGTGTACCCCATAGAGAAAAAGGTGCTGAAAGGGCAGTGAGAATAAAGACAACCCTCACTGCCTCCTCAGTTTTGCTCAGGGGTGATCTTATCTAGGCTATTTTGGTCACCCCCACAGAGATGACTCTTGGCAGGGCAGTGGAGATGAGCAAATGGAGCCATGAGTGCTGACCCAGTAAGCAGTGTGTGCTGCTTCATGAGGAGTCCTTGTCATAGCCTTTTAGGGGACAGCTTGGTCTGGGGCTTTAGGAAAAAATCCCCTGGGAATATTATCAATTCAAACTACAGAACTGCCCCCTGCCCCGCCCCTCCCCATTCAGACATGGCTGACTTCAGATGGTGTGAGTGTAAATGAAGGCTTCATGGCCATAAAGCCCACTGGACAGCCTTCCAGCTGGGGCCGGGTCCCCACCCACACCCTCTTCTACTGGCAGGAGCTGGGTCTAAAGTCTCCACTGCCTGTTCTCTGCCTGGGCTTCCTTCCTCTCCTAGCCCATTGCTTCTCTGAGCACAGCAGGATACATACTTTTCAATTCCTGTCCCACCTGCAGGTCTGAAATAAGCACAATGCTTATTAATTTTTCAAGAGTTTTTGTTTTCTATGACTACAATAAGGAACAGACTTGGCTTACCGAAAACAAACTGTTGGGACACTTCTAATTATAAAAAATACCTCTAAAAAATATCCCAAAGTACTAGAGACCCTAAGCCCTGGTGTTCAGTAAAGATACATGGGCCTAGGTCTGCATTCTTAATCAGTATCCCCCTGAGACACAGAGGTGTGGTAGAAGTGTCTTAGGTCCCCAGGGGAGAGGAGTGGTGTATGATATATTGGCCTTCCCTATGATTTTGTTAAAGAAAGAGTTTCTAATAAAAACAAAAATAAAAATGTAAAAAAAAAATTTAAATCTTTGAAAAGAAAGAGTTTCTATGTTTTACCAAAAAACAAAAAAGGTGGGGTGGTGAGGAGAACAGGCATAGTGGCTCACACCTGTAATCTCAGCACTTTGGGAGGCCAAGGCAGAGGATCACTTTAGCCCAGGAGTTGGAGACCAGCCTGGCCAACAAAACAAGACCTTGTCTCTAAGAAGTGTGAAAAAATTAGCCAGGCGTGGTGGCATGTGCCTGTAGTTCCACTCTAGTCCTAGCTACTTGGGAGGCTGAAGTGAGAGGATTGCTGGAGCCTGGGAGTTCAAGGCTGCAGTGAGCTATGATAGCACCACTGCACTCCAGCCTGGGTGACAGAATGAGACACCAGCATCACCAGAGGGCTTTTTAGAAATGTACAGTCTTGGGCCCCATCCTGACCTACTAAATCCTCAGGTGATTCATGCATGTATTCAAGTCTGAGTAGCACTGCTTAGGTACTATTCTCAAATGTTGCTGTGTATTAGAATCTCCTGGACAGTTAATAATGAATGCAGAGGCCCAGGCCCTAGTCCAGGGAAGTGCTTCTGTATTTCCATCAGGTTCCCAGGTAATGTTGACACACACGCAGTTTGAGGAGCACTGCTTTAGGTCACTAATCTCCTCTTTTCTGTCCTACTAGGCTTCAGCTTATCTTGGCTATTCCCTTCCTTAGCCAGAGCTCAGTCTTCAGCCTGAAATCTGCCACTCTCTTGAAGTAGGTACTTGTAGAAATCCTGTAAGAGCCAGGCACAGTGGCACACAGCTGTAGTCCTGCTTCTCGGGAGCGTGAGGTGGAGAATCACTTGAGCCCAGGAGTTTGAGGCCAACCTTGACAACATAGTGAGAGACCCCTGCTCTCAGCCCCATCTCTCTAAAAAAAATCCTGCAAGGCCCTCAACAAACAACAGTAAGCCAGATTAGTTGAGGGTTTCTAAGATCATATGCAAGTCATTATACCTAGGGGAAAATTCTAAATTGCTGTCTTCAATTTCAGCATTTCCCCTCCCTAAACACAGGGCAAGTCCAGTCAGGTCCCTGGGCTGACACCGAGCCTCCGGATACGCTAAGGGGAGCCGTAGGAATCTTGCTGGTCTAAGACTTTGGGTCTTCTTTGACTCTTGGAATATCCTAAAGCTTTTCAAACTTTTTTTTTTTTTTTTAGATGGAGTTTCACTCTGTCATCCAGGCTGGAGTACAGTGGTGCAATCTTGGCTCACTGCAACCTCTGCCTCTGGGATTCGAGCTATTCTCGTTCCTTAGCCACTTGGGTAGCTGGGATTACAGGTGTGCGCCATCACACCTGGCTAATTTTTATATTTTTAGCAGAGATGGGGTTTCACCTTGTTGGCCAGGCTGGTCTTGAACTCCTAGCCTTATGATCTGCCTGCCTTAGCCTCCCAAAGTGCTGGGATTACAAGTGTGAGCCACCACACTGGCCATCAAGAGACTTTTTAAGAGAGATCTAGATTCAAATCCTGCCACCATCACTTGCTCATAGTCAAGTTGTGTAAATTCTCTCTAAGCCTAGGTTTCCTCGTCTGAAAATTAGAATAAATAATAATCCCTCATAGAAGAGAATAAGGATTAAATGAGAATATAAATTATTGGACACAAAACTAAGATATTTGCATTAACCTTGGTCCTCATAATACACTTACTCACTGATTCTGTAAGTGTGGTCCTGGGGCCAAAAGCATCAGCATCAGCTGGGAACCTCTTAGAAATGCAATTTCTCAGGCTCCACCACAGACCTACTGAATCAGAAATTCTGGGGCTAGGGCCCAGCCTTCTTTGTTTTAACAAGCCCTCAAAGTGCTTCTGATGCATGCTAAAGCATGAAAAGCATAGCTTTAATTCAATAAGCTATTTCAATGCTGAAAATTTGATGCAAGTTGGAATGGAAAGGAAAAAAAAAACAACCTTTTGAAGTGATGGGGCTCTAGCCCCCAGCTAGATAGATGGGAGAGGTTTGTGCCTGACATTACACCAGGAGTAGGGGCTCAGGGGGGTCCTTCATCTTTAGGACCCAGAACGCTTCAGTGTCACCTGCACATCCTGGGCAACTATGAGGAAGTTTCCTCTCTGTGACATATTTAGCAGCCTAACAGGTTTATGTTCTCCCTATAAAACTCCCTAAGTCAATAAAATTTTAGAGTTCCCTGAGGAGCACAGCAAGTTGGCCCAGGGTGGAAAGGAAAGTTCCTTTGTTTTGAACCAGCAGACTGGGATTAAAGAGACTCTGGGAGGGTTCATTTTGTGAAGCAGGAGAGAGATCACTCTGGTTAGTTAGTAACTGCTGATCAGTTTGAACACTTTGTCAGTTGTCATAGTTTCATGTTTACTTGCCATGAAGTGCTGCAGAAATAGCATTTCAAATCAAAATACACATAAAGTCTCAGGCATTGATGCTTTTTAAGAAGATGTCTGCATATTGAATGCATCTTTCCCTACTTCCCTTCCTGACCCTTTTCAGTGATTTATAGAGGGAAGAGAAATGAAGAATGACACAGTGAGCCCCAGATAAAAACAGAAACTTGGCAAAGTGAGTAATGTAAATTGATTTTGTGTGATTTTATGGCAGAATTTTTGTCTTTGTTTAAAATGTTTTCCCATTTGTTTTGCAGAGTTGTCTCAATTGTTAGTGATTAGAGATGGAAAAGATCTACTAGAATCTAGAATACAAAATGCCTCTAGGGTAGGAAAAGCTCCTTTGGCCTTTAGAAGAACAACTCTGACTCTGCTTCCTGAGGGCCAGGTCAGGTGTGTCCTCACCTGCACAGCAGCTGGAGATCTGCTATGTGAGGACTCTAGAGAGAAATGGATTCAGAAAGTCCCCTGGACGGCTGCCAGTGTGAGTCAGCACACTGTGAGAACCCTGGAAACACGAACGGTCTGCTTAGCAGAAATTCTTTCTGAGATTTCACATCCAGACACACCACAGACTCCAACGCATCCACTTCATGAGTGTTTCATTGACAACAGCACTTGCCTGCAGCCCCCTCAGGGGCTGGAAATTGTTCACTCCCAGAAAGTCAAGCCACCCACGTGGAGACAGCACTTATCCCAAGACAAACCTCCACCAGGACTTCAGTATAGGTTGGATAGCAGTAGCTGCCAGGGCAACATGAGATAACAAACGCCCTCATCTCAAGTTAGGAGCAAAGCTGAGCTGCTTGCAGGGTTCGCTGAGCCAAAGCATCAGGTGACATGACATCCGTGGGAGCATCTGGGAAAGCAGAGCTGCCAGCCTGTTGCTGGAAGGATTGTAGTTATGATTTCTGCATGAGAGAAGATGTCAAATGGAGAGCCTCAAACTGTGGCTGACTGACATACGTGCATCTTTTGGGGGGAGGACCATCAATCTTATTGGCCATATCCCTCACTCAAACTGTAATTACTTTTTTCATCTTTGGAGAGGAAAGGCAATGATATAAAACATAAATCTCTCATACCTAAAAAAAGTTTGTCCTTTGAATATCAGTAACCTAATTTAAAAAGCATGAATAGGACTTGTATCTCTCTCTCTCTCACACACACACACACACACACACACAGTTACAGTGCTTACTCCCCAGACACATGACTATGGAGCCAAGAATGTCTGTAGTTAGGAACAACCACAAAACTCCACCCAGAGGGAATTGGACCATGGAGTTAGGCTTGAACTAAGCATGGAAGAAAGAACAAACTTCCCTTTCTAATCTTTCAACTTCCTATCAATCTGTGCTGCAAAAGCGAAGTGATAGGCATTCTCTATGAGACTGATCAGAGATACGTAATGTGTCACTAATAAGAGATCTTCCCCAGAACATCTGTACACGAAAGGAGACAATCTCTAAAAATGGAGTTGGAAGCATCAGAGAGCACACCTAATACCTTACAAATACCAAGGCACAGAAAGTGAAATAGCCATCTACCTAATTAGGCACCGAAGGCTAAATTGCGCTGATCAGAATACCGTAGAAGAAAATGTGATCCACGGTGGGTAAAGATAAAATCAGTTTATTTAACATGTATCTAGCACAAACTACTGGCTTGTAAGTGCTCTCCATGTACTTGTTTTATTCTCATAACAATCCAACAAGCTAGGTAATAACATTAGCTCCTTTATCCAGGTAGGGAAAAAGAAGCCCAGGAAGGCCAAGTAGCCCACCCACATTCACGCGGCTAATCAGTTCAAACACAAAGTTTCAAGGAGACAAGTAAGTAGCACTGATTAGACCTCCTAATTCATGCTATCTTTTAATTAAAATTTTAATTTTAATTATTATGCGTGCATAGCAGTTGCACATATTTATGGGGTACATGTGACACTTTGATACAGGCATACAATGTGTAATGATCAAATCAGGGTAATTGGGGTATCCACCACCTCAAGCATTGTATCATCTCTTTATGTTAGGTATCCATAATATCTTTATGGAAAATATTTCTCTAGATTATTATAAGTAAGTGATCGATTATTAGAGGAGATCTGGGAATAGGATAATGAGTGAGTGATCTGCCCTAACTCCTGCTTATACATTCAACCCACGGTTATTTTGGCTATTTACCTGCTCCGAATTATACAAAGCAACTTTTCATCCCTGGCTAGTGTCAGTAGATTTTACTTTCCATTCTCCTATGTCACGTTTAGGGAATCCAAATTCATTTTTCAATTTGTTTAGACAAGCAAACTAGAGGAGACATAGAGAAACAGCCTAGGGAGCTTATGCAAAACTAGGGGAGCATGGGAGGACAGGCAATTTGGTACACTAGAAAGAGCAATGTTCTTGGAGCCAGATGGAGCCAGATGGATCCAGATCCTAGCTCATTCTGAGATTTTACATGATTTATTTAACCTCCCTAAGACTCAGTTTTCTCATCTGTAAAATGGCAATAGTCATCTTGCTGGGCTGTTACAAGGTTTGAGAGAATATATTCATATTCAGCACACAAGTGCAATGAAATTGAGGTGTTTGAGGTCATACTGCTAGTCAGAGGCAGAGCTATAATTTGTAGGATGTAGACCTATGCCTGCGTGCAGTTAAAGCCCATGGTTGCTCTGCTCTTCTGCAGTGCTACCAAGGACTCTGGACTTAGGAGCATGAGCCACAACTGCACTCCATGTGACTAGGGTCAAACTTCCAACCCAGAGGGCCCCTGTGTTATTCCCTGGCACCTGGTCATTCTCCTGAAGGGTAAGAGATGGACGCACCTCACCCATCTCACTCTTCCCTCTTACTTTGGCTCTCCAGAGTGAGGGGCTTCACCTCAGAAGAGTGAATCTTCCCTGGCACATATTTTTCTTATCGATTGGGGCTTCACCCTGCTAAACTAAGCGGAACCTAATTTCAAATGAAAAGGAAGAGGGAAATCATATGTACATTTGTTTAAAAAATTGAGCAACTGAATCCATTTAGAGTAGGTTTAAAGGAGGTCAGGGCTTCAGCTTCCATTCCCATATAAGCCTTGAACAGAAAAACCACTCATGCCATAGGTTGTGCCAGAACCCATGTGATGGCCGTTTTTATTTTTTATTTTTAAAAGACCCTTCTCACTCTGTTGCCCAGGCTGGAATACAGTTGCATGATCACAGCTTACCACAACCTGGAACTCCTGGGCTCAAGCAATCACCCTACCTCAGCCTTGCAAGTAGCTACGACTCCTCAGCTTGCAAGTAGCGTGTGCCATCATGCCCAGATAACATTTTTAAAAATTTTGTGTGTGTGGAGACAGTGCCCTTGCCATGTTTCCCAGGCTGGTCTTAAATTCCTGGCCTCTATCAGTCCTCCTGCCTAGGCCTCCCGAAGTGCTGGGATTGCAGGTGTCAGCCACCCTGCCCAGCCTGTTCGAATTCTTCATTCTCCTTTTCTTTTCTAAAAATTGCAGGTTATCCCACAGACTGTTCTGTTGCCCTCTGTGTAGCACAAGCCTGATCTTTGTCACCACTCCACCACCAAGTGCATCCTTGGCAAGTTACTTAACTTCACTAAGCCTCAGTTTCCTTGTTCTAAGGGTTGCTTTGGGGATCAGTGCCTGGCATTACATCTACTTAACATGGTGCCAGGCATATGGTTAAGTAAGAATTCAGTAAATATTAGACATTAGCAGCAGCAGTAGTATCTAACAACTTCTACTTCCCTGTGTGACCAACTTGAATCTTTACAACCACTGGTTCTTTGCAAATCCCTCTAGGAAAGGCTACTTTCTGCCAATGTCATGATGGTTATCTCACAGTTAGGGCTCTCAGCAACTAAACTGATATAATTCATGTTCGATGATTTTGATTTCAAGTCCCAAAAGAACCATATCAGTAAATAGATCTCTGCTAAACTTTCTGAGCCCAAATCTCCTCCTCTGTGAATCAACTTTCAGTGATAATTTTAGATCCTTAAGCATTAACAGGCCCTCCCTACATTTGTTGCATACATTTGTTAATACATTATTATTGTTTTGTTGGTTCATTTATGTATATCGTATCATTAAGGCATTCACTTTTTAAACCAAGTTTTTACGACCTGCAGCATTCCAGGAATTGTGCTCTTTAATTAGATTACAAATTCTTCAGGGGAAAAAGTCGGCCTCTCATTTCTCTGAGCGTCATAAAAGTCCAGCACAGTTTTTGGCATACTAGAGGGTACCTCACAGTTCTATGCAATTACCATGACCTTGAAAAATGAATGAAATAAATTTTGGGGGACAGTACATTTTCCATTGGGTAGTTGGGTTGGCTACTGAGTGAAGTCTTAGGAATCGCCTCGCGAAGTGAAGGGTTCTTCTGTAAAGGGGAGGATATCATCGTGTATGTGTGAACTCGGAATTTCACAGCCGGCCTTGACTCACGACATCGGTTTGGCACTTAGCGTTCCTAGGCCACAGGACGTAACTTCGGGCGACAGGAGCCTCCCACAAGGGGGCGCCCGACTTCCCACGAAGGTTCCACCCGTGCTGCGCAGCCTCCGCCCGAGAGTGGGCGGAAATTCCCGTGCAGACGCTCGCGACGTCACCGGAGGGCGAGGTCCGCGAGAGGGTGCGCGGCCTCCCTTGCAGTGAGGGGCGGGGCCACCCCAACGCCGCTTCCACGACCGAAGTAGGTTGGGAGTGGAAGGTAGTGGCTGCTGTTCCGCAGTGTTGGGAAGATGGCGCCGCTGGCGGCAGAGAGGGGGCTGAAGAGCGTCGTGTGGCAGAGTGAGTGCGGTGGGGTAGGGGTTGAGAGGGAGAAGACCGGGAGGTCGCCGTGCCGGGCCTCATTTTGCATCCCCAACCCAGCGGTCTGTTTGAGGAGCCGCCGCAAGCACTTGTTGCTTTGGGACTTGTGTGAGGACTTCCTGCTTTCCTGTCCTGTTCTTCGCCATCACCAGGGATGGGCTGGGTGCGACAGGACGCGGCCTTCTCGTTGGTGTCGGGCACCCCCTTGCCTCGGCCGCGCTCGGGCCATGAAGCTCCGCCCTGGGTGAGCTGCCTCGGACTGGCTTTTCCTCCCGTGGGCCCCGCGCGCGTCCTCGGCCGCGCCCCCCACTCTTTTCTGCTCCCGTCAGCGCCCCACCAGCTGGGGATGTCTCTCCATCCGAGACAATCCGGGCGCTGTTTATTCCGTCCCCATCTCCTCCCCACACTGGAGTTTGCAAAGACTGTTTATTCTGCTTACTCGTGTTAGTATCAACTCGTGCTTTCCAAAAACCCTCACTGTTCAGCAGACCCCTCTTCTGTATTCCGAGAGGAGTCTACTTTCTGAAAGTTCTTAAGAAGGAACCATTGGAATGACCAGGTGTCCAGCCGTGACATCTTCCTGCATAGCCGAGCCGCTCCTTCCCTTTTACTTCTACACTCTCGGAGGACCGGACTTCTTATTAGTTACTGATGTTCTGCGGTATCATCCACAGCTTTCACATCCCTCCAAACTAAGGTCTGGCAGGTTAGAGAAAGAATGAAACCACCCAACAGGAATAACCATCATTGTTTGGCATCGCTGAGTTCAAAATAGCTATGGCCTAGTAGTGGAAAGGGAGTAGCATCTAATTAGTATTTCTTAGTCCAACTTGTTGAACAAAAAGCAGAAATGATTTAGTCAGCAGAATTCTGGGGGTTACAGAGTTCCTTGTCCAAAATTAAAAATCTAAATCAGTAACTGCGATGGTGCTTAACATATAGCAGGCACTAAGCAAATGTATAAATCGGTGAAAAATATGAAATTATCTTTTAAAAGATTAGTTAATTTTAAGGTTGGCATTTGCTTTTTCAAGATTTACATGGCTGACTTTTAAGATTTGGGGATGTTTTGAAACAATGGTATTTAAATACATTTATGTGAAAATGGGTAACAAATTGTGTTGTATAAATAATTTCCAAGATATATATGTGATTAACATCAGCATGTATGTATTTAAGCCAGTTCTTTACATACTGAATCCTAAGCTTTCTCCCGTTTTCACATTTTCCTTCTGATGCACATATAGAAAACACATTTTTTATTATCTGTCCTTCTGTGACTTCCTTTTTTTAAGCAACTAACATTGACTCAACATTTTTCATGCTGCTTCAGAATCTTCGTAATTAACATTTTAAATTGCTTTTTAAATACCTTGAATTGGCAAAAAATCTCGGTAGCAGGAAAGAAAAGAAATTATGGCCAGGTGCAGTGGCTCATGCCTGTAATCCCAGCACTTTGGGAGGTCAGGGCAGGAGAATTGCCTAAGCCTAGGAGTTCAAGACCAGCCTGGTCAACATAATGAGACTCTGTCTTTAAAAAAAAAAAAAAAAGTAAAATTTTAAAAATTTTAAATAAAAATCCAATCAGTCTTCCTCCCAACCAGACCCATAGCCTTCCTCTCCAGAGACAATCACTGTTGTTTCTTATAAATCCCTTTTACAAGTTTTTTTATGCAAATACAAGCATGCATAGAATCATATGTTTTTGTTTTAATCAATTATTTTTGTTTTATATCTTTTTTCATTCTGGTTGCTTTCTCTTTTATTTTGGACAAAATTTTCTTTTTAATTTTTGGGTATTTACACGGTCATTTATTTAAATCAGTGTTTACTGAGTATGTACTCTGTTCTTTGATTTTCTAGAATTAACAGTTTAGTGGGAGAAGACAAGTCCGTAAGTACTTAGTGCTGTATTAGCAGTATGAAGTTTTGGAAGAAGAGAGGAAAAAGGAATTATTTCCTCTATGGGAGGAGGTCAGGGAAGGCTCTAGAGGAAGTGACATATAAGATGTTTCGTGAAAGGTAGTAGCATTTTGACAGGCCGAGGCAAATCTATGTCAAACCCCAAAGGTGACACAGTAATTGGTTGATTATGAAAGAGGGAACAATTCCTTTTGATTGAGTACAGGGTATTCATTGCAAGGGATAGGGGGACATAGACCAAAAGGTAGGTTGGAGCCAGATTATGAACGGCCTGGTTGCTATGTTATTTTGACATTCTATAGGCAGTGGGGAATCATTAAAAGTGATTTTTTTTCCTTCTTTTTCAAAGAACAGTCACTAGCATTTTTGGCATTCTATTAAACAATGCTGAGAGGAAGCAATTTTCTTGTTCCTATTTTGAAGAGAAATAACTCTAAGATTTAATTGAGTGTAATGTTAGTGTGAAGTGCACTAATGGTAAGTGTACAGCTGGATGAGTTTTTTTTACTTATGTAACTATCATCCAGATCAAGATAAAGAATGTTTCCAAGCACCCTATGACCCTTCCCAGTCTAAACCCTATCCTCTCCTCTAGAGTAACCAGTATTCTGAATTACATCACCACCAAATAATTATGTCATGGTGACTTTTTACCCCTACACTGTTATGTTTACAAGAAGTCCTCCATACCCTTTATTGTAGTGTTTTCTTCAATAATAATATTGAATTGTGCACACGTGTAGTTCCAGCTGCTTGGGAGGCCGAGGTAGGAGGATCACTTGAACCCAGGAGGCAGAGGTTGCAATGAGCTAAGATTGTGCCACTGCACTCCAGCCTGGACAACAGATGAGACCCTGTCTCAAAAAATAAATAAATAAGAATAAATCTTGAATTTACTACATTTCTACCTAGAAATAATTTCTTTAGCATTTACTTTTGTATACGTTTAGTTGGTCTTACAGTAGTCCTTAGTTTTTATATATTCTGCTTTCATACAATTTTTGATCACTATATCTTGAAAGCCCTGGGTGGTCTTTCCCATTCACAGTTCAGTCTGTTTTTATTCAGCTGACTCATGATGATTATTGCTTTTGTTTCCTACCCTAGGTCCCTGGGTTTGCTTTTATAAAGATTCTTATCTGTTCACTGAATAACCTGGGCCAGAGGCAGAATCTGTTAGAATCATAATTAGGAATTTAATAACATGCTTTAGTTTTCTGAGAATATAAATTCCCTTATGGCCTACAAGTCTGACTTTTTACTTTTGCTATTTGATTTTGAAAAACATTGTCATTATGCACTAGTTATAAAAGCTTGGTGTATTATTTCTCCATACTGAACTAGTCATGGCAAAACTTGGTTTCCATCCAGGTTATACTTTGTTTCCTGACTTAAACCATGAGAGATTTGGACTACATTTTCTTCAACATGTTTTCTTCAGCTTGAATTCTCCATGATTCCATTTCTTAGATCTTCACTTTTTTATATTTTCTTTATTTCTGCTTGTATTCCTGATAGTTTTCTCTTATGGCATAGCTTTCTTTTATGTTATTTTGTTTGGGACATAAATATTTACTATTAGGTTTTTATTGCAAGTTATTTCTGTCTTAAGGCTTTTTGCCTGACATCTTTTTGTTTGTTTTAATTGTGCTTTCTTGCTCCTCTTTTATATACTTAGGCATGATCTTAGTCCATCTCTAGTGAATTTAAAAAATTCATATAAAGGTCTAAAATTTAAAAAGACAGTTAAGTATGGAGCAAATATAGGATATAATGGGTTAGACTTTTAAAAATTAAGTGGTAACTTAGATGCCATAAAAAAGATTATATAAAAATTCTAGGTCGAGCATGGTGGCTCACGCCTGTAATTGTAGCACTTTGGGAACCCGAGGTGGGTGGATTATGAGGTCAGGAGTTCAAGACCAGCCTGGCCAACATGGTGAAACCCCGTCTCTACTAAAAATACAAAAATTAGCCAGGCGTGGTGGCATATAACTGTAATCCCAGCTACTCAGGAGGTTGGGGCAGGAGAATTGCTTGAACCCAGGAGGCAGAGGTTGCAGTGAGCTGAGATTGCACCACTGCATTCCAGCCTGGGTGATAGAGAAAGACTCTGTCTAAAAAAAAAAAAAAAAAAAAAAAAATTCTAAGCCAGATACTATGGCTCATGCCTGTAATCCTAGCACTTTGAGAGTCCAAGGTGAGATGATCCCTTGAGCCCAGGAGTTTGAGACCAACCTGAGCAACAAAGTGAGACCCGATCTCTACAAAAAAATTAAAAACCGTGTTTGGTGATGCATCTATGTTGCCGGCTACGTGGGAGGCTGAGTCAGGAGGATCCCTTCAGCCCGAGAGGTTGAGGCTGCAGTGGGCATTGATTGTGCCACTGCACTCCAGCCTGGGTGACAGAGCAAGACCCTGCCTCTAGATCAGTCAATCAGACAATAGCTAGCTAGGTAGCTAGCTAGCATAAGGCCTGGCACAGTGGCTTATGCCTATAATTGCAGCACTTTGGGAGGCCAAGCCAGGTGGATCGCTTGAGCTCAAGAGTTGAAGACCAGCCTGGACAACATGGTGAAACTCCATCTCTACCAAAAGTACAAAAATTAGCCAGGTGTGGTAACATGTGGGACCAGCTGTGGTCCCAGCTACTTGGGAGGTTGAGGTGGAAGGATCGCTGGAGCCTGGAAAGTTGAGGCTGCAATGAGCAGTGATCATGCCACTCACTTCAGCCTGGGTGACAGTGCATGACTCAGTCTCAAAAAAAATGAAAAATAAAGTTATTATTTGGGTAGCATTTGGACTAGTGGAAGATTAATTTAGAGATTAAGTAGAAGCCAGTCAGTGGAGAATGTTAAGTAGTAGAGTTTAGATTTCATTCTGTAGGCATGAGTAAGCATTTGAGGGAATTTTGAGGTGTGTATTAATATAAACAAAGGGTTGTATTTCAGGAAGGTGACTCTGACAGCAGTGTGAAAAATGGATTGAAATGGCAAAGGTGTTTGAGATAGAAAGCAGGAAATCCAGATAGGATTCTACTGCAGTACTTCAGAGAGAGAGAAGAATCAAGTCGATGCTGGGTGACAGTGGCAAATGAAAAATTATAGCTACCAGAGGGAACCATCAATATGCCTGATAGGTGGGTGTGGGGAAAGGAGGAAGTAACCAAAGACAATAAGAAAATGACAATAATACGTAGAGAAATAAGTCTAGAGTAGTTTTTAGTGTGCCTCTCAACTTGAGGCATTTAGGTATGTATCTGTATTGTGTAATTGAAGTTCAAAGAGAGAAGGGCTGTAAGACTGTTGAAAATTGAAAGACTAATATGATAGATGAAACTTTGATGATGAATGTGATCTCTGAAGAGACCAGCCACAGGAGCAAATTCTCTTACCTTTGCTCTGAGTAAAAGCAGAGCTTGTTCTATATTTCCTAACGCTTTCAAATCTTCCCAATCACAATAAAACCTTTGCTTGAGAGCAAGCAGAGTGAAGGTAAGAAAATTGAGTCTTGAGATATATCCATATTTAGGATGCTAGAGAAATGGATATGAGGTCAAATTGTTTTCATTAGTATTTACAGGAAATGCCTTCTTAGTTCTGTAGTATTTGTTGATATGATTTCCTTTGACTCCTCTGTAAACATATCTACCTGTGACTATGTCACTTTTTATGGATGCCCCTCCTATCCCCAAAAACTAGTTCTTTCTTTTTAAGACAATAACACTGACCCTCCAGGTATCTTCAGATTCTTTTTTTTTCCCTCTGGCAGACACAGATCTAAGTATCTTCAGATTCCAGGACAGTTCTGTCATAGAAATTTAATGCAAGCTACATATGTAATTTTAAATTTTCTGGTAGTCACCTAAAAAGATAAAAAGAAAAAGGTAAAATTAATATATTATATTTGACCTAATATGTTTTTTACATTCCTTTTTTTGTACTAAGGTTTTTGAAGTCTCATATGTATTCTGTACTTACAGGATATCTCAGTTCAGACTAGCCACATTTCAGGTGCTCAGTAGCCAGATGTGGCTGGTTTCTACCATCTAGGCCAATGCAGTTCTAAGGTTTCCAAGACTATAATGAGATGACTTCTGCTTAGGGAGCCTTTCTCCAATCTGCTCCATCACAAATTCCATGAGCATTCATTTCTTAAGAGAAAGACACAAATCTGATAAAAAAAACAAGCAAATGTCTTCAATTTTCAGCTTGTTTGAGGTATAAGGAATGAAGCTAGCTAAGAAAGAGAAAGCAGCATAATATTTCTGTATCTGAGCTCTGCCTGAGAAAATCCTTTATTTTTGCCTGTAAGGTTCTAGAAGCCAGTGCCTTTGGCTTAAATTATGGTTAAATATTTCAGACTTTTACCGTAATTCCCATATAACACTATACTCCTTCTAGCAAACAATATATAATTACCTCAATTGATATTTCTTGACACTTTCAAATCTTCTCAATCACAATAAAACCTTCCAAATCACAATTCTGAAAATGACTGTAAATAACTGAATTGTTTTTACTAACAACATTTCTGACACCAAATATGTGGTTTTCTTCCCCCCCTCACACCAACCAATTCTCCAACTCTGGACACCAAATAGATTAGTGTCAGAACTGAAATGATTGTAGGATATCCAGTTAGTTAGGAACTAGTTCGTTAGGAACACTAGTTAGTGTCAGACTCCACAGGATTAAGGGGTCAGTCTCACAATACTGCCTTCACTTCGGATGCCAGTAGCAAGTCCCTGGGTTATGTACACTTCTGTCTGGCTTGGCTACAAAGTCAGAGATTCCCACAACCCTCCTTCCCTTTCAGGTTCATTACTTTGTTAGAATGGCTACAGAACTTCAGAAAACACTTTACTTGCTATTACCAGTTTATTACAAAAGATATAAATGAACAGCCAGGTGGAGAGGTACATAGGGTAAGGTCCAAAAAGGTCCCAAGCATGGGAGCTTCTGTCCACAAGGAGCTTCTATCCTGGCACGTGGTTTGTTCACCACCTTGGAAACTCTCCAGACTCTCTTAAGGGGTTTTTATGGAGGCTTCATTATGTAAGCATGATTGATTTAAATCATTGGTAATTGAACTCAATCTTCAGTCCCTCTTCCTTTCTCAGAGGTCCCAGGCTGAGGCTGAAAGTTCCAACCCATGTATCCACAAGGAATGTGGGGCGGGGAGGGGCCAGTCCAACCCTCTAATCATGGCTTAGTCTGGTGACCAACCCTCAGCCTAAAGCTGTATAGGGGCATCTCACCCAAGAGTTATTTCTTTCACACCAAAGAGACACTATCACTCAGGAGATTCCAAGTCTTTTAGGAGCTCTGTACCAGAAACTGGGAACAAAAACCAAATATTTTTTATTGTATCACAGTAACTATTATTATTTATACCCTCTGATAGAAGAGCTGTCATTTTTTTATCATGACTTGTCATCAAAAACTTGCTGATAAATTTCCCAAAAGTATTAACTTAAATATAAATTAGGAAATGGAAAAGCTTAAGTTAATGATGTAACCATCTTCTTAACAAGAATTAATTAAAAAACAGGTTACTATAATTTATATTTTAGTTATATTTTATGTATAACTACAGATTTTAAAATCAATTGAACATTAATAAAACATAGTAAATGTGGGAAATTGTTTTATTAAGTAGAACAGATATTTGTGTAAATTATCCACATGTATTATTTGATACATAATAGAAAATGTTTGTAAATCAGTGAACTAATTTGTAAAATGCATTTAGATTAATTTTGAAACTCATTGTAAGGAACATAATGTTTATTGATTATAAATCAAGACTGAATATTGGTATCCAAATTCTGTGATATGTATTGTTGAAAAGCATAATGTAGTAAATCAGTATGAAAAATGTTTATGCAGATTTGATTGTCAGATGTAGTTTAGCAATGGGCAACTTAAGGATGTTCCTGTGGGTTTTTTGTTTTCATCTTGTTTTACTTGGGACTTAAGTAGAATAGGAAAAACCAAATCAGGTAACACTTTTAGAAATATTTTCCCTCTATGTTTATGTACTTAAATATATTAACCCTTTTTACAATACCTTTTAAAGTTAAAAAATTGTTTACAGTTTAAATGTACTGTATAGGTTAGGTATTAGAATTGGATTTTTCCTTAGGGTTTAACAAATATGTGTGCTTTTTATGTAGTTTAACAAATTTCAAATTGGATTTTTTTCTTAGCCATTTTGGACGTTTTGAATAGTCTATTATTGTTTCTGTTGATTTAATTCCTAAGTAATTCCTTTCTTCTTTAAACAGAGATAAAAGCAGCAGTGTTTGATGACTGCAAGAAAGAAGGCGAATGGAAGGTAGAATTTGCATACCCAGCTCCTACAAAAAATAATACAAACTTTAAAAACAATACAGTGTAAAAACTATATAGGCCGGGCGTGGTGGCTCACATCTGTAATCCTAGCACTTTGGGAGGCTGAGGAGGGTGGATCATCTGAGGTCAGGAGTTCGAGACCAGCCTGGCCAACGTGATGAAACCCCGTCTCTTAAAAAAACAAACAAACAAACAAAACTATATAGTATTTACATTGTATTAGGTATTCTAGTATAAGTAATCTAAAGATGATTTAACATATGGGGAGGATGTGTATAGGTTATATGCAAATACTACATTATTTTTATATAAGAGATTTAAACATCCATGGATTTTTGGTATACACAGGGGTCCTCGAACCCCCATGGATACCGAGGGATAACTAGATAGCATCTGGAATTACACTACTTGGCTTCAAATATTAATTTCACCACTTAATAGCCATGGCTGCTTGCACAAGTTGACCCCTCTTTGCCTGTTTCCTTGTTTATAAAAACGGTGATGGTTAATACTTCATATGGTAATTGTAAATATGTGGTGAGTTTATCCATGGAAATTGCTTAAAACAGTGCTTCGAGCAATAATTGTTCTACAGGTAGCAGTTGTAATTTTAAGAAAATTTGATGTTAAACATAACGTAGATTTAAAATTAAGCTCTATGCTTCAAATTAGAAATACTTCTGTTTGCTTACTTATGTATAATACTATATGCACGTATATTGAGAAAATCTCTAGATCATGCAAGATAAAAGACGAGTTGAGATCATTTTGCCTACTGTCCTGATATTTTATGTTATAAAGGGCTTATAATGTTTAATGGATAAAATTCTTTTTTGAATTCTTGGTAATAGGATGCTTATAGTATTTTTTAATTTGTGTTTGTTTTAAGATAATGCTTTTAGATGAATTTACCACTAAGCTTTTGGCATCGTGTTGCAAAATGTCAGATCTTCTAGAAGAAGGTATTACTGGTAAGTGTTATTCTTGGCATGAACACTTTTTAATTGTAATTGGGGAGATCTGAAGTATTAAGAAATTTTAGTTAGTAATTGTGTTTCTAAGGAATTTATTTTTAAAAATTACTGTAGCCATAACAATTCGATTTAATATTCTTTGAATCTTCTGTCAGTTTTTTCCCCCTCAGCTGAGATGTATAATTAATACCCCTAACCAAGCCTAACTCAATTGCCTTATTGAGGTTGTTCTTTAAGTGTTTTACATATATAACAGTTTTGTATATTGATACACTAGCTTTACTTCAGTATTTTGATTTAGTTTATGATTTCATGTATTGCTTTAAAATGGATATCAAGATTTATGTCATAAAATCAACTTCTGTACATATTTACAAATGTATAGTGCTGACTTTGTAAAATTATTACTGGAAATGAGACAATTATAAGTTTAAATCAGTTTTAATATGAAAATTTGTAATACAGATTCTGAAAAAAAAATCATGTCACAAGAAGTTATCTTCCACTAGGCAGGATTATGTTATTGAGATATTAATCTGTATTACGTTTTGAGGGAAATACCAATATTTTGTAACATTTGTAATGGTGTTATCCTTAATTCATTATCCTTTAACTCACTTATTAAAATTTAGTCTTCATAACAACCTTATGAAGACAGATATTAATACTGTCATTTGTAATGAGGAATCTGAGGCTCCAAGTGAAATATAATTGATTTATATTTTAGATCCTAATATAGTTTATGTACCCTCTGTCACTCCTAACTTAATGAAGTTCAAAAGTATACCCAGTTTTCTCAAAAAAGCCTGCCTAACCATAGAATATTTTGGTTTTGCTGTTTATACGTAAAATAATCTTTTTAAAATATTTATTTTGAGACAGGGTGTAACTCTGTCACCCAGGCTAGAGTGCAGTGGTACAATTTTGGCTCACTGCAGCCTCCTCCTCCCATGTTCAAGCAATCCTCCCATCTCAGCCTCTCAAGTAGCTGGGACTACAAGTACACACTACCATACCCAGCTAATTTGTGTACTTTCTTGGATAGAAACAGGGTTTCACCATGTTTCCCAGGATGGTCTCGAACTCCTGGGTTCAAGTGATCCACCAGCCTTGGCCTCCCACAGTGCTGGGATTACAGGTGTGAGACACCATGCCCAGCCATAAAACAACCTTTATTGTTGATTACATATTCAATTTGTAGCCTTTTTGACCCTCGGTGTAAAAAGCTCTAAACTAGAAATTAGAAAATTAAAGCTGTGATTTTTCTACTACTGGATAAGTGAAATATTGATTAAGCCACTTAAGTTTTTTAAGTTCCGAAAGGTCATTCTGGTGTAAAATTAGGGTGAGAACCATTTGATAACATGTAAAAGCTCTATGGAACTACAGAGCCATTATGCACTGTAGGGAGGTTTTATTGCATTCTATAGACCACTATTTCATATTGTATGCTCAGTACTGATAGATATTCTTTGAGGGAGGGATTTCCCTGGCCTGTATATTTAGGAAACAGTACTAAACAGAGCTCAACAGGTTTCTTTAGGACTTTTCAGAGTCTTTTATATGCCAAGGCATAAGTGGATCCCCTGGGTAAAATGATAGTATTCGGTTTTCTAAACTTATTTGGCCACAGAAAGCTATTTTTGAGAAGCGTTTCATAGGACTGTATATCATAGAGCCCACTGCTGTGGGATACTTTTGATATCTGCCAGAATCACCTAAGTTTGCTATGGTTTAATTGTAGTCATATCTACTAACTTAAAACAGTTCTTTTGAGTTCCACATTAGCTCTCCTGAGAATCCCTCTATGAAACTGGGCATTGGCAGGTTCAGTGGTCAAACTTTCTGTTGTCATTCAAGGTCATTAGTGAAAATATTTAGTAGTGTCTTGGAATTTAAAAAAACAAGTTGAGCCGGGTGCAGTGGCTCACACCTGTAATCCCAGCACTTTGGGAGGCCAAGGCAGGCAGATCAACTGAGGTCGGGAGTTCGAGACCAGCCTGACCAATATGGAGAGAAACCCCATCTCTCATAAAAAGTACAAAAATTAGCCAGGCATGATGGCAGTTGCCTGTAATCCCAGCTACTCGGGAGGCTGAGACAGGAGAATCGCTTGAACCCGGGAGGTAGATATTGCAGTGAGCCAAGATCGCCCCATTGCACTCCAGCCTGGGCAACAAGATTGAAACTCCATCTCAAAAAAAAGAAAAAGAAACAAACAAAAAAACAAATCGATAATAAAATGCTCTGTCAGTATTTGCTACTTCCGTGGAGAATAAAGTCAAGTGTAAAAGCCTTAAAAAAAAATAGACTGAAGCTGGGTGCAGTGGTTCATGCCTGTAATCTCAGCACTTTGGAAGGCTGGGGCGGGAAGATCACTTGAGCTCAGGAGTTTCGAGACCAGCCTGGGCGACATAGTGAGACCTTGTCTCTACTAAAATTCAGAAAAATTAGCCAAGCATAGTGACACATACTTGTAGTCCCAGTTACTTGGGGGACTGAGACAGGAGGATTGCTTGAGCCAGGGAAGTCAAGGCTGCGATAAGCCCTGATTGTGCCACTACACTCCAACCTGGGTGACAAAACAGACCTTATCTCAGAAAAATAAATAAAAAGGAAAAACAGACTGGGAATTAGATGATTCTTTTTCACTGTTAAAGACCTTTCTGTTTGTTTTTGTTAGTCATTTGATAGATATGTACTTTTCAGTGAATGGAGAAATGGTACTTTCTGTTACTAATAAAGAGATTTCAGAATATTTTCAGAGCCTGAGTCCTAAATCATATCACAGTATTTTCAGTGTTTTAACATGCACATTATTCACCAAACAAAATAGTATCTATAGCATAAGATGACTGTAAGATATTCCATTTTGAATATTAAACAATTGAAATAAATGAACACAGATTAAACCTTAATTTTTTTCAAATAAAACTATAATAGTTGAGAATGGAGCTAAAAAGATTAAATTTTTCCTTAGAAATATTATTCATCAAGTAGTAGTTACGATAAACCTATGCATTACTAATATACATATAGGAATGAAAACATGAAATCCACTGTATTTAAAAAAGAAGTCCCAACAGTAACCTCTCTTGGCCTGTCACATTAATGTTAATTCTTTTTAGGCCCTTTGTCAACATGAATCTTGAAAGATGGTTCTCTGGATTTGTTGAAGGATACTTTAGTTTTAAGAAATATATGTTTAACTTTAAATAGTTAATTTGACAAATTTTATTAATTTTATATTCACTTTGCTTTAAGGTAATCTTATAAACTTCTTAATTTCCATAATAAAAATATAATTAACTAAATTCTAGTGACATTCTGTTGTTGAAAAAATGCTTTATAAATATTTATGTGTGGTTTTAAAAGAATAGGAGTTAATTGGCAATTTATTTAAACAGCATTGTGGTAGGTAAAAACTTGGGTTCTGGAGTCAGACCTGGGTTAGAACCCTCCCTGTTTCACTAAGTTACTTCTTTAAGCCTCAGTTTCTTCATTTGTAAAATACTTGCAGGGTTATTGTGAATTTTAGTGAATAATTCATGTAAAGTGCTTATAGCCTAGTATCTGGTGTCATATTTGCTATTATTATAGTAGTATATTTTTAAAAGAAACAGCATTTAATTTTTGATGCCTTTTCTTGGTTTCTTCATGTCAT
The DNA here is from genome assembly GCA_963573385.1 of Cacajao melanocephalus. Classification (NCBI taxonomy): domain Eukaryota; kingdom Metazoa; phylum Chordata; class Mammalia; order Primates; family Pitheciidae; genus Cacajao; species Cacajao melanocephalus. Next base: position 76,643 of record CAUYLG010050542.1, read on the forward strand.
ATTGTTTATGCTGTTAGACCTACCTAACTATGAAGTAACTGCTTTATGTTTTTCTCCTTATGATGAGAGGGCAGTTCAGCCCAAGGTTTAGTCACACAGGGAAGATACATTTTTCATTCTTCAGGATTTTTAAATGTATTGAATGAAGACAAAATGTTAAACCCAGTAAATGTGTTTGTTTCCATATTATTTGTAAATATGTTTTCATATTATAAATGGAAAGTAAAGTTTATTTTAAAATTATTTTAAGTGTATAAATATTTGGTTATATAAAATGGCCTTTTTTCTTGTCAGTTGTAGAGAATATTTATAAGAATCGTGAACCTGTCAGACAAATGAAAGCTCTTTATTTCATCACTCCGACATCAAAGGTGAGTGTTTTGAGGCCTTAAAAAGTAGGTTCATCATATTTCACCATTGTTATGCTTTACTAATAGAAAATTGAAAGTAATAAAGTACCCTTTAATAGAAAAATATTGCCATAAACTAGTTTGCTTAGGACAGTTTTTTCTGTTAGAAGATTATTTGCATTCTTCCCAATGAGAATGTATAAGTAAAAGGATTCCTTTTTTCCCCATATATGAAAGCAGAATTAAATTGTGTAAAATAACATTTCTTTGCATGTTTTGTTTTTCGTGCAGTTCCTATTGAACTATACCATTTAGGGGGATGAAAATGTAGGTAAAAGAAATAATCTATAGTCTTGGATTACTTCTTTATCTCAGTGACTTTCCTGTAGCATAGTTGTATGTATATATGAAGATGGGTATATGTGTGTGTGTGTGTGTGTGTGTGTGTGTGTGTGTGTGTGTGTGTGTATATATAATGTGACTGGAAATTCTTTAGTGTATAATCTGACTCTATGACCTAACTCATACTTGATGCCAACCTTTTAGAGCCATATAAACTATCAGATTCCTTTATTCTGTACAGTATCTGAGAATGCATTTTTGAAAACCTGATCTCTCACTTATTCCCATGTTGAATGTTAATTTGGCAGTCTCTGTTTCATTTCACTTCTAAAAAACTCTAGCAGACATTTAAAAACAAAAACAGATACTTACTTTTTAGTCTCAACATATTGACTGCTAGTGGGTTTTAATGATATTTTATATCTTATCTGTAAAATAATTCCATAAGAAAATTCATGATTGGAAAAAAATGCAAGCTAAAAGCACCATTTTTCATCTAGCAAATTGGCAGAGGGATTTAAAAATATGTATATATATATATATATATATATATATGGGTGTATGTATATGTGTACATGTACATATATCACATTCTAGCTGTTCAGGTTATCAGTGGATAATGGAGCAGAAACTACCATATACTGCTAGTAGGAGTATAGATTAATATAGCCTTTTTGGAAAATAATTGGTAATTTCTTATCAAGAACCTGAAAAAAATGTTTTATATTTTAGAGTTTATTGTTAGGAAATAAATAAATGGTCTAGCTAAGCTTCTAGCAGTAAATAAATCTAATTAAATTTTAGCATTAATAAATAATAAACCATATGATATATGAATGAACTATATGAATAAAATGATAAATAAAAACCTATGTGGCCATTAAAAATAATTTTTTTAGGGGTTGTCAGTGACCTAGATAAATGTTCATTTTGAATGTTAAGAGACAAAAGCAAGATACAAAATTGTATATTCCTCATTCTTGCAGTCACCTACCAAGCTTTGGATCTTTCTAATCACTTGATAGTTTAAGCTCCTCAGTGTCTCTCACTTCAGCACTTGTCCAGTCATAAGTCTTGGTGGTTTCATTATCCATGTAGATGATACTTAGAGTGTGCTGGTTTCTAGTTCCTTGATCTGTTACCTTCCAGTAGTCTTGCCTTTTATGTTGTTTCAGTTTTCCTAGACCACTTCATTGCCAATAAGAGTGCCATGTTCATACATATTACCTTACTCTTTTTTTTTTCAAAACCAAAAATGGTCAGTATTACCTTATTCTTGTTACTTTGCTACGTAATTAGCTATCACTGGCTGGTGAACATACTATCTTAAAGAGTCAGTTTATAAATTATACTTTTAGCCAGTAAGGATTTAGTTTATCACTGAAATAAAATAACCTTACTTATTTTAAAAGGTAACATATTTAAATTAATGTTTAATAAAATGTGTATTAATATCTAACCTTTTTTTTAAGTCTGTAGATTGTTTCTTACGTGATTTTGGGAGTAAATCTGAGAATAAGTATAAAACAGCATATATATACTTCACTGACTGTAAGTCTTTTAAAAAGTTATTGCTTCATTGTTTAAAACCCCATTAGTTTTAAAGTGTCTACTTTTAAAAAATCATTCAGCCCAAAATGTCATTAAAGTGCCTACTTTTTATATTATTTCAGTCCTGGGGATTTTCTGTTTATCATTTATTCTAATTAGGCCAGAAAGAATCTAAAAATGTAAGATTATATCTATCCTAATTCATGTTGAGGTGACAGAAAATTAAACTATTCCCAACTACTTTCAAAAGACAATCATTTTGTTGGGATGCGAGGGACGGGTGGAGAGGGCTAGCCCTCAAATCCTATGCTGGTGACAGGAAAAAATATTTTTAATCAGTGTTTCAGTTAGGGATTTGATTCTCTTGTAAAAAAACAAAGACCTTTTGAGAGGGCACTGAATAAAACAGCCATCTGTTTGGCAAATATAAAGGGAGAAACTCTTATCACATTTATCTTACTCTGCCATATGATCACTTAGAAAACTGGTAACTAAAGAATCACAGAGAAGTCCAAAGACACATACAATTCTGTTTTATGTTATATGTTACATAATACACTTCAAAATAAAAATATCATTTATCTAAGTTAAGTGTACGTCTCTGCTATTAGAGGTTCCTCACTTGAAGTAGTATATCATTTTTCCTATAAATTTTTATCTCATGCCTAATAGTTCGCATTTTTTAAAACATCACACCATAAGTATTTGTAATGTAACCTTATTATACAGAGTGTCATGTTTATGGAATTGATGAAATTTAATGAATATGAACCTTGTTTTAACTTAAGGAATCTTAAGGCTGAAGAATATCATGTTAAAAGATACTAGGAGCCGATGGTTGATGTTCCAACCTAGATCTAATGGAGTGATAAACTCTTTGATGAAAGGAGAAAAACACTGGCTCTGAGTTCCAGAACTTAGAATTATAGTGTCTCAGAAGTTCCTAATGTTAGAAAGCTGCCTTTAATTCAAGGAAAAATTAACCATTTGTGTTGTGTGGTTGTAGTATAGATCACTAAATGGCAATTTGGAAAGTAGTATAAATTTCTAAGATGTCCTAAAAGTGCTGCTATTTATTAAGTCACAAGCTCGGGCATGATTTTTCTTCCTAACATTTCAGTTTACTCTGTTAGCAGATCTTTAAGACAATACATCTGAGATAATGGTGGATGTGAATGGGAAAGATGGCATTTCTGTTATAGTCTTTTTGACTATATATATATTTTGTAAAGCAAAAAACAATATTTATATGTTATTTATGTCCTCATAATAACTTTGTGAAAGCCAGTAATTATGTATAACTGTTCTTGGATGTTGGAATGATTTATTTAAAAGTAATAAACACTTGGATAGAACTATATGCTTGATTTTTTTTCTTCCCCCCTCAGTTTGCCCTGATAATCTCTTTAACAAAATTAAGGCTTCTTGCTCCAAGTCAATAAGAAGATGTAAAGAAATAAATATTTCCTTCATTCCACATGAATCTCAGGTACGTTCTATTTTTATTTTTTCATTCATGACAGGTTTTTAATTTGGTTTTATGAGGTTATTTATTAATAAAGTATACTCTGAAGATGTTTTTTATATGTATTTGGTAAATTTTGAACCTAATCCACAAATAGACATTTCCTACAATGAAGTCAGAAGGGTGAGCAATAAATTGGAATTAACAATGAACAGCAGGGCTTAAATTTCCTATCTGCCACCAAGTCATGTGTTTGTCAAATTACAGAACCACTAGATTATGAAATCAAGAGTTTTGAGCACCATCTTTGTTAGATGACTCCAAAAAAAAGTATTTCATTTAGTTTGTGTAACCTTTTGTGATATTAAAACAAATGCTCTTTAATAAACTTTTTATATAATATTATACAAATTATTTTAATTTATAAAATGAAGGGATTTTGTTGACTTACTTTGCCTTTGGAACACTGAACCTTCAATTAATAATGGTAATGATTACAATGATATAAGCAAACACTCATATAATACTCCCTATGTGTCATATACTTTCCTGAGTGGTTTACATAAATTTATTCATTTAATCCTCACAACAGCCATAGGAACAGATTGTACTTATGTCTCCATTTTGAAGAACAAGAAATCAAAGAGGTTAAGTAACTTGCCTCAAATCATGCAGCTGATGAATTGTTAAGGTTTCTTGTGCTGTGTTCTCTGTGTTTGGATTCTAGCATTTTATAGAATTGAAATAGTTGACTGTTGTTTGGAACTATGAGACCAACCTTTTAAGGGATAGACAAGTCCTAGATAAGGGATTTCTAAGATACTGCTTTTAAGATACTGTTGGATTTTGTTTGTTTGTTTGTTTGTTTGTTTGTTTGTTGAGACAGGGTTTCACTCTTGTCACTCAGGCTGGAGTGCAGTGGTTCGATCCTGGCTCCCTGCAACTTCCACCTCCCAGGTTCACGCGATTTTCCTGCCTCAGCCTCCCAAGTAGCTGGGATTACAGGCATGTGCCACCACACCTGGATAATTTTTTTGTATTTTTAGTAGAGACAGGGTTTTTCCGTGTTGGTCAGGTTCGTCTTGAATTCCTGACCTCAGGTGATCCACCCATCTTGGCCTTCCAAAGTGCTGGGATTATAGGGGTGAGCCACCGCACCCAGCTGATACTGCTGTTTTTGACAAAGATGATAATCCAAATTATAAAATTTTATCATAGCTGCTTAACTTTAAACTGTTTTCCAAAAGTTTCCTTTAAACTTATTCTTTTAATATGATGTAAATTTAGTATAGGGTGAAGATGAGCTTCTGAAAATGATGTGGGATTTAAGTAAGAAATATTACAAACATTTCTAAAACATCTCACTTCACAGAAAATAAATATAATTTTAGCACCAGAAGTTATTAAAATTCTGTAGTTGCTGTATTTGAAGGAATGATTTGTGTAGATATCTGCATAATTTGATGGTGAATAGAAATAACCTGTCTTTGCATGTGTAGAGAACACTCTTGAGAAGTTTCTGCTTATCAGTCTTTACAAAGTATTGTGATTATGTAAGGTCCCATCTATTGATGGTTTTCCCTGAAGAATTTTTTTCATTTAATTTACTTCCTTGATAAGAGTCTTAAGAGGGTCTACTTGACCAGGCATGGTGGCTCACACCTGCAATCCCAGTACTTTGGGATGCTGAGGCAGGCAGATCATGAGGTCAGGAGTGCAAGACCAGCCTGGCCAACACGGTGAAACCCTGTCACTACTGAAAATACAAAAATATTAGCCAGGCGTGGTGGTGAGCGCCTGTAGTCCCAGCTACTTGGGAGGCTGAGGCAGGAGAATCGCCTGAACCCAGGAAGGGAAGGTTGCAGTGAGTCAAGATGACGCCAGTGCACTCTGGCCTGGGCGACATGACGAGTGAGACTCCGTCTCAAAACAAACAAACAAAAAAGAGGGTCTACTTAATTAATCTGTTTTGGAGAAATTACAGTGAAAGTGTTTTGAATTTTTATTTGTTTGTAAGTGAAAATATAAATGAAATATACTAGGTGCTTTAAACTATGAGCACAGGCCTGCTGAGCATTTACCAAGATCGTGTTCAGTGCACATTGTCTGCTAGATGCAAAGCAGTCTGCTGTGAAAAGATGAGCAAAATACATGTTCTACCCTCATTTGAATACTATAAAGAGATAGAAGGTATTATACGTCTTCAAAAACTATATCAATCAAAAAAAAACTGTATCATGGTTAACTCAAGTAGGATTAGGTTCAACTAATGAAAACTCTGGATTTTCAGTGGATTAAGCAACATGGAAATTTATTTCTTGCTAATATAAAAGCAGTCAGGAATAGGCTATGTAAGGCTGATAATGCTGGCTCTATGAAATTGTCAGGGGCCTAGTCTCCTAGGCATGGCTCTTATGATCTAAGATGATTGTAAATTTTTTTTTTTTTTGCTGTTATATCATTTTTAAAGTTTTAAGGAATATTATTTTAAAACAGCATTATTAATAAAAATCATAGGCTTATTTCAGTATTTTAAAATATCTTATGTAACATTCCACTCAGAAGATAGGTAACAAAATTCTTCCCAAAGAAAGGGCGTCAATGGAATATGATATTATATTATTCAGTTATTCCATTTTTTCCTCCTACCTCATTTTTGCTGTAGAACTGCTCACTTAACATCCTGGGAGCTATCTTGTTGAAATTTGCCACCATCGTGTAAGAGCAATGAACCTTCACAATAGTATAATGACTGTGATATTGCCTATATCTATCCTGTGGGACAGCTAAAAGGACAACACCTCAGCATCATATGCCAACCAGTCTATTAGAGCAATCGCACACTTAACTGCTTTTACCAAAATCCTCCAACCTAACTTTTAAATAGCCAAAATATAGTCAAGGCCATATGGGTACTCTGCCTGGAACTACAGACATACCCTTTTCACACACGTTCGATATTAGACAGCAACAGCATCCTGGGACAGGTTAGGGCACAATCACATTTTTAAAAATCAAGAGTAAGAAGTAAACACAAAAGAGTATTTGCACAAGGCAGAGAATCCTGTTTCTTGGTAGTAGACAGAAAACAACTAGCTAAAGAAATAGGTTTACAGAGAAATACAACCTAGAATTTGATTCTTTGAGTATTAATCTTGGAGACATAACTATATATGGTCCAGAATGCAATCTAATATATTACATTAGTAGTTTCTTATACAATAGTTAAGAGAAAAACCTATCAAAAACCAACCCAAATTATATTAACCATTGGATAATTCCTTTTATCCTTTATCAACCATTTTACTCTGGGTTTGGTTAGTGTAATCATGAGATTGTCTAGCCTAATGGTCTAGGAAAAAGTCTGTGGTTGTAAGATGATGCCTTGCTATGAAACCATCAATTATTAAGATCCAAATGAAATGAAGCAGATATTTGTGAAACGATGATATATGTCCAAAAATACAAAAAACAGATTTAAGACAGCTGGTAACTCTAAGAAGAGCCACTGAAGTATTCAAATGGCACTCTGGAAATGGCTCATAGCAAAACCTAACTTTTTTTTTTAAAACTTTTAGTTTCAGGGTACATGTGCAGGTTTGTTACAGGTAAACTCATGTCAAGGGGGTTTGTAACACAGATTATTTCATCACCCAGGTACTAAGCCTAGTACCCAATATTTTTTCTGTTCTTCTCCCACTTCCCACCCTCTACCCTCAAGCAGGTCCAGTGCCTATTGTTCCCCTTTCTGTCTGTGTATTCTCATCATTTAGCTCCCACTTATAATCAAGTACATGCAGTATTTGGTTTCTGTTCTTAACAGTAGTTTGCTAAGGATAATGGCCTCTAGTTCCATCCATCTTCCTACTAAAGACATAATCATTCTTTTTTATGGCCACTTAGTGTTCTATCGTGTGTGTCTGTGTGTGTGTGTTTGCCATATTTTTTTTAATCCAGTCTACCATTGATGGGCGTTTAGGTTGATTCCATGTCTTTGCTATTGTGAATAGTCTTGCAGTGAACATATACGGGCATGTGTCTTTATGATAGATTTATATTCTTTTGAGTATATAGCTAGTAACAGGATTGCTAGGTCAAATGATAGTTCTGTTTTTTGGTCTTTAAGGAATCAGCACACTGTCTCCCACAATGGTTGAACAAATGTACATTCCCACCAACAGCATATTAGCATTCCCTTTTCCCTGTGACCTAACCAGCCTCTGTTATTTTTTGACTTTTTAAAAATAGTCATTCTGACTGGTGTGAGGTAGTATCTCATTGTGGTTTTGATTTGCATTTCTTTAATGATCAGTATTTTAAGGCATTTTTCCTATGCTTGTTGGTCACCTGTATGTCTTTTGAAAAGTGTTCATGTCCTTTGCCCACTTTTTAATGGAGTTGTTTTTTTCTTGTAAATTTAAGTTCCTTATAGATGCTGAATATTAGACCTTTGTCAGATGCATAGTTTGCAAATATTTTCTCCCATTCTGTAGGCTGTCTGTTTACTCCGTTGATAGTTCCTTTTGTTGCACAAAAGCTCTTTAGTTTAATTCGATTTTATTTGTCAGTTGTGGTTGCAATCAGTCTTGAAATCTTTGCCAGTTCCTATGTCCAGAATGCTACTGCCTAGGCTGTCTTCCAGGGTTTTTATAGTTTTGGGTTTTACATTTAAGTCTTTAATCCGTCTGGAGTTGATTTTTGTATATGGTGTGTGGAAGGGGTCCAGTTTCAGTCTTCTGCATGTAGCTAGCCAGTTATCCCAGCACCATTTACTGAATAGGGAGTCCTTTCCACATTGTTTATTTTTGTCAGCTTTGTCAAAGATAAGATGGTTGTACGTGTGCAGCCTTATTTCTTGGCTCTCTATTCGTTCCATTGATCTACGTGTCTGTTTTTGTACCAGTGCCATGCTGCAAAACCTTCTTTTCTGTTAGGTTCATCACATGGGTGAAACCACTGTCAGTAGAGAATAAACAAGAGGTTCCATGGGTAGGCCCCTGCCAAGGGAATATTCCTCTTATGGATCCACAGAAGAAAATACTTTTTGGTGCCATGTGGCTTGCACTTAACCTCCAGCAAAACAGTCTAGTTCCCTCAACCCCATTGTGTGTCTGGGAAAAGATAGTGGAAATATTTCCATAACAGCTAAAAACTACAAGAAAGCTACAGACTGTGAAAATGCCATGGTTAAGAAGCACCACATGCTAAATTTTTATTTTTTTTTTTCGAGATGGCATCTCACTCTATTGCCTAGGCTAGAGTGCAGTGGCGCAACCTCTGCCTTCCCAGGTTCAAGCAGTTCTCCTGCCTCAGCCTCCAGAGCATCTGGGATTACAGGCATGTACCCCCATGCCCAGCTAATTTTTGTACTTTTAGTAGAGATGAGATTTCACCATGTTGACCAGGCTGGTCTTGAACTCCTGACCTCAAATGATCTACCTGCCTTGGCCTCCCAAAGTGCTGGGATTACAGGTGTGAGCCACTACACCTGGCCTTTTTTTTTTTTTTTTTCTGAGACAGAGTCTTACTCTGTCACCAGGCTGGAGTGCAGTGGTGCAATCTTGACTCACTTCCACCTCCGTCTCCCGGGCTCAAGCGATTCTCCTGTTTCAAGTAGCTGGGATTACAGGCATGTGCCACCAAGCCCAGCTAATTTTTTGTATTTTTAATAGAGACAGGGTTTCACCATGTTGGCCAGGCTGGTCTCAAACTCCTGACCTCATATGATCTATCCACCTTGGCCTCCGAAAATGCTGGGATTACAGGCATAAGCCATGGTCCCCGGATGATTTTAACAGCTTTTTTTTTTAATTGGAGGAATCTATTTGGCATGTACACAACACAGAAAAATTGCCCCCACCCCCCAAAAAAAAGGTCACGCAGTAAAATCAGAATCATAATATTAAAAAAAATGTATCAAAAGTAGGCAAAAATATGGGTTTATTTTTTAAAAAGAAAATATGCAAAATTTCACTATGATATGCCTTGATTTGCATGTGACTTAGTACTTACTTCATATTAACCAGATCTAGTTGCTCTGATAAGTCTCTATGTTTTAGAATAGCTGTTCTTTTTAAATATCTATTTTTAAGCAAGAACATAAACATTACATTTTTGCATCTATGTATAAGCTATCCTGCTAGATATGGAACCAAGATACTAAAAGATTAATAAAATAATTTTTAAAATCTTCAGTCACAGACTAGCAAAGAATATATTTCCTCAAGTTTTCTGGGCCTCACTACTGGCTTGTATTAATGCAATCTGAATTTTCAGATATAAATACCAGTTAGTGGTTGGTTGTGAAAACTTAAAAACAGTTGAGTTGGGAGGACCTTCACAATATTGGCTCTTAAATCATAAGTAAAATTATTCTTAGAACTGGACCATAGTAAGCAGAAAGCCTTAAATTCTTTTAGTTCAAACTCTGCAAATTGACTCTAACGTAATCATGCCCTTTTAGATGCTTTAAAAGGACATACTGACTTTGTGGTCTGTACTTTCTAAGAGAGCAGGTAACTCTAGCACGAAAGAAACTGTAATGCAGAACTGGGGAGAACTTCAGTGGTCCTATTCCAAGTTTATTGATCCATACTGTGGATTTCAACCCTGCATTGAGGCCTCCTTGTGTGCCCATTTCTACCATGTCACCAACCATCACACAGTCCACAGGTTGTACTCCAAGGAGATTGCAGCAGTAATAAAACATGGAAGGTGCTGGCTTCTCCTCTCTCTGCTATTCACCTACAATAGCCTGGAAATAGGACTGATAGGCACAACCCTCAGTCTTCGTCCTCTGGATCTGTCTGACCCCATTCATTACTAAAAGTACGCAGACTGCCTTTCTAATTTCAGTGAGCATGGCTTTGACAACTCACTGAAATTAGTGTCATGTGCTGTAAAGGTGTAATTTCCAAAGGAGGTAACATTCTTCAGCCAGTTTCCTATTGGCCACACCACGTTTTGTTTCCTGGATTGCATCTTCCCACTGTGGACTCCCTACATCAGTAATGTATGTATTGTAATGATGAGGACATTCCTTGCTGAGGTTAACTTGAATTTTATCACAGGTGAATTCAGCCTCCTCTTTATAATGATATTTTGATTTTAAGAGCTTTATCACCTCCAACATGCCTCTTCTGCCCACCACAGCTGTGTCAATGAGTACGTTGTACAGGTCAAAGAAAATGGCCTGGACGTGGCTCAGCCCCGTAGCACCTGCACCCTGCCACAACCTGCTGCCTCGCTAATGGCACATGTACAAGGTGGGCGGCTCGATTTTTTTTTTCTTTGAGAGAAGGTCTTGCTCAAGCAGTCCTCCTGCCTCAGCCTCCCAAGTAGCTGGGACCACAGACACATGCCACCACGCCTGGCTAATTTTTTCTTCATTTATAGTAGAGACAAGGTCTTGCTGTGTTGCCCAAGATGATCTAAAACTCCTGAGCTCAAATAGTCTTCCCACCTCAGCCTCCCAAAGTGCTGGGACTGTAGGAATGAGCCACTGCTCTCAGCCACACTGTAGAATTATTACATCATCATTTGAGGATATAAGAAAAAAATGAGAGAATAATTTTCATTTTTATCTCATTAGCTAAAATTTAGTCACATGGCTACACGTAAGTGCATGGGAAACAGAAAATTTTTTAGCTGAGCAAAAATGGCTGTTCTTCACAAGGAACTGGAGTTCAGTTCCTGAAAAGTAAGGAGAGGTTTTTTTGGGGGAGGCACCTTGTAGTCAGCCACAAAAGAAGGAAGATTCTCTTTTTAAATATTTATTTGATACATTGTAATTATACCTATTTATGAGGTACAGTTAGATGTTTTGATACGTATCTGTATTGTATAATGATTCAAGGTAATGTGTCCATCATCTCATGTATTTTGGAGCAAGGTTTTGTTTGTATTTTTAGCAGAGATGGGATTTCACCATGTTTCCCAAGCCAGTCTTGAACTCCCCTGGGCTCAATCAGTCTACCTGCCTCAGCTTCCCAAAGTACTGGAATTACAAGCATGAGCCACTACACCCAGCCATGAGAGAGGCTAATTCTTACTGGGAGATTGGGAGAATATTAGAAGAATAAGACAGTAATGAAGGGGGAAAGAACCTTTTAGGAGGTGAAAATAAACTGAATGTAAAGATAGAGAGTCAGAAGAGTGCAGGAGAACAGCAGGAATGTGGCTTATAAAGGGTGAAGGAATGAAAGATAAGCTCTCTGTTGATAGGTTGGGACTGTATTGTACGTAGGAGACTCCAGGTTCCACCAAGAATAATGACAGAAAATTAGTTGATGCAGGAAACTGTGGAACTGGTCCTAAAGTCTTTAAGGAACAGTAGAGTTCCAGAAGTCAGGAGATCACTGGGGAGAGATTGGTAAAGTTGGATATGATAGTACTTCAAAAAAATGAAGTTGGACATCAACATGTTTAGAAATTACATGGAGAGGCTGGGTGCAGTGGCTAAGCCTGTAATCCCAGCACTTCGGGAGGCCAAGGCAGGCAGATCACAAGATTAGGAGATCACAAGCTTAGGTTGCAGTGAGCTGAGATCACACCACTGCACTCCATCCTGGCGACAGAATAAGACTGTCCCAAAAATAAAAAAGAAATTACGTAGAAAGGAAGAAGATTAATTCACTCCTCATGGTGATTCCATGAGTCAAAGGAATTAAAGAAAGATCTTTCTTTCCCTTTCTAGAGTATTTAAGGTAAATGATTCTGTCACGTATACAATAAAGCAAGTACAATTGATCCTTGAACACTGTGGAGGTTAGGGGCACCAATCCCTGTGCAGTTGAAAAATTTGTGTATAACTTTCAACTAGCCAAAAACTTAACTACTAATAGCCTGCTGTTAAGTGGAAGCCTTCCTGATAACAAACAATAGAATAACACATATTGCGTATACTTATGTATTATATACTGTATTCTGACAAAATAAGCTAGAGAAAAGGAAATGTTATTAAGAAAATCATAAGGAAGAGAAAATATACTTCTTATTAAGTAGAAGTGGATTATTATGAAGTCCTCATTCTTGTCATTTTCAAGTTGTTTAGGCAGAGGTGGAGGAAGTGGAGGGATTGGTCTTGCTGTTTCAGGGGTGGCAGAGGCAGAGGAGGCAGACACACTCTTTGTAGCTACTGAAAAAATCTGCATCTGGGTGGATCTGTGTAGTTCAAACCCTTGTTCTTCAAGGGTCAGCTGAAGATAGAAAGCATTCGAGAATATGAGGGAGTTTGTTTACAGTGAGCCTCAGTGAGTATAGAGAGTCTGGTACGATTCATAGGGAGGATGCTAGAAGGGATCTGGTAGAGATAGAAATAAGCTACCTATAGGTTAACATGAAGAGTAGATGGAAGACAAGATCTGTATTTAAGGAGCTGATTATGGGTTTATAAAGGTGAAAAAGGCATGTGGCAGTAGTCTAAAAGAACTTTCAAAGATGGTGATAGGAAGTGGGAAGGAGGTAGAGGAGGAGGGAAATGGAAGAAATGTGAGTATAGAATGAGAACCAGCCCCCAGATTATCTTTGGTACATTCGGTACCAATTATTAGATGGCTTAGGTTAATTTGTGGTAGGAACACCCCAGATCTCAGTGCATTACAACAACAAAGGTTTATTTCTTATATGTGTTGTCCATTGTTGTTTGTCTGGGGCTTTGTTCTACATCCTCTACATTCTAGTACTGAGTCTAAAGGGCTAGTCTGGGACATAGCCAAGGGAAAAGAGAAAATAGTGGAGTCACACAGTGGCTTTTAAAGCTTCTGCTGGGAAGTGGCACATGTGTCTTCTACACACATTCCAGGTCGGGCACAGTGGCTCCTGTCTGTAATCCCAGCACTTTAGGAGGCCGAGGCAGAAGGATTGCTTGAGGGCAGGAGTTCTAGACCAACCTGGGCCAACAAAGTGAGACCTTGTCTCTACAACAACAACAAAAACTTAAAAAAAGGAATTAGCCAGGCATGGTGGCACATATCTGTGGTCCTTGCTACATGGGAGACTGAGGCAGGAGGATCACTTGAGCTCAGGACATCGAGGTTTCAGTGAGCCATCATCATGCCACTGTACTCCAGCATGGTTGACAGAGTGAGTCCCCGTCTTAAAAAACAAAGACAAAAACCTATGTATGATTGTGGCCAAACCTGATATCAGTGGGTGAGAGGGAGAAGCCTTGGGGGGCTGTGCAGTAAATGTTTTTGAACAAATAATATTTTCTACTGCTGTGGGATATTATACTATGTGGAAGCCACGGTTCAAGTGTAGGGTGCTTGTTGACAATTAATACAGCATCCTAGCCTTTGAGCAGCAAAGAGATACGTGGAAGAGCCACAGCTAAGTTGTCGTCCATGTTCAGGCTGCTGTTGGTGGTGCTAGATTATGTCCAGAGAAATGAATTACTGTGTGTAAAAAGAAGTGCAAGAAGTTTATTCATAGTTTGTTGCTTAACCTATAATGTTTATTTCTTGCCTACTTCTACTTACAATAAATTTTCATAGTTTAAGAGAAATTACTATCATTGTCTAAAAAAAACAACAAAACTTAGTTTAATGGGAGAACTCTCCGTACCAACTAGGGAGCTCCTGCTTTTGTATCCTCCAAATCCTCTAATCCAGTTCTTTGTACGTAAGTAAATTCTTTTGTTAATTCAATGAATAAATCTGTGAGGTTTTGCTGCATATACATACAGTAAGATTTATGTTGTGTTTGGCACAATGCCATGTCTTTTGGGGAAGTATATCTCTTAAGGACATGAAGAGTATAAGCTAAAGAACTGAAGACATGTATCAACTGTGGGAGATTTCTACGTTACTCTAATGGGTTAAGGTTTTTAATTTACGTCTGATATGCAGTCCAGTTTTGATACTGTTGTATTTCTTTGTGCTAGGAGTTAGATTTTTATTTTAGTTTGACTACCTCAGATTCCTTCATCTGTTGCACAGGTAGTGAAAAGCAGATAGTACAATCTGTATATGAAACAGGAATTGAAGGAGAAAGGTAGACTGAGCAGGAAAGCAGAGTGAGAAAAGAAATAAAGGATAAAATCAAGATGACAGAGAAAATGAGATTTGATTAAGGTAAAAACACAGTTGTTTCAGGAAACAGCATGGTTAGTGCAAGTGTTTTTTTTTTAACTGTCCCATATAATTGCCTCATTTTCTTGATGTGCATTTTTTGAACAGGTCTCCATATTGACAGAGAGTTTTTTTGGCTTAACTTAGGTGTATACTCTTGATGTACCAGATGCATTCTATTACTGTTATAGTCCAGACCCTGGTAATGCAAAGGGAAAAGATGCCATTATGGAAGCAATGGCTGACCAGATAGTTACAGTATGTGCCACCTTGGATGAAAATCCTGGAGTACGATATAAAAGGTAAGACATGCAGCATCTGAACTTGTTATGCTTCTATTTACCATTCATTATAGAGGTAAGTAATGTCTCTGTACCTTTGTATATTGGTTTGCAAAATTTATTTTCTGTGTATAGTTACCATACTCTACATATACGAGATTTAAAGCTTGTGGTTTAAATTTCAGAATAACAAATAGCTTCTGTTACTGAATTTCAGAGCCTAAATTTGGTACAGTTTACCGGTTTTTCATCAGTTTAAGGAATGCTTAGAGGAAATGTCTGTGTAGTCACATAGGGAATACAGAGGTACGATTAATGTTTTTCATTAAATCACCACCAAATTTAAGTGGCAGTATTCTCTGGATACCTGTTACAGTGTCTAAGTATCTATAGTATCTAATCCCAGTGCCTTTTCTAAATAAATTTTGGGGAGTTATTAAGAGGTAAAATTTAACTTTAGTACTGTATACCTTGACTTATATACTTCTTTTTAAAAATGAAGTTTATTGTAAAGTACATAAATTGTCTATACAGTAAGTCCTCGCTTAATGTCGTTCATGAGTTCTTGGAAACTGATGAAACCAATTTCACCATATGCTAATTGATATAAACAAGAATTAAGTTCCTTGGTTATGTAATGTCACCGAACTTCTAAATAAAGACCTGAAACACTTCTAATATTAAAGACTGAAAGAAATGTGACTATATGTACATTTAATAAAGATTAATAAAAACAGGATCATTTTTTGCCCAGTTATTCTAGTTCAGGCTCATTAGAAGGATGGCCAGAGCTCATCCCAGCAGCTCATGGCACAAGGCAGGAACCCACCCAGATTAGGATACCATCCCATTGCAGAGCACACTACACACACATCCATACTCACTCGGATTGGGACAATTTAAACATACTGGTTAACCAAACATTCACATCTTTGGGATATGGGAGGAAACCAGAGTATCAGGAGAAAACCTGTGCAAATGTAGAAGGCCACAGATAGTGGCCTCAGCCAGGAATTGATTTTTTTTTTCCTCAGCAGTATAATGAGATGACATTGAACAAAATGATGTTATTTGAGGACCTGCTAAATGTGGCGTGATAATTCATTCCAAAATAAACATATCCATCTAACACCACCAAGGTCAAAAAAATAGAACATTAACAGCATCTCAGAGGCTTCTCTCTTGATCCCTCCCAGCTCTCTCGCCCCTTTTCTTCCCCAGAGATGACTACTGTCTGACTTCTAACACATAGTTTAATTTTTCCTGATTTTGAACTGGTATAAATGGAATCACATGATAATTTTTGTTTTCTGTTTCTTTACTCAACATTATTTTCTGAGAGTCATCCATGTTGTTGTGTGTGCCAGTTTTAGTTTTAATTTTGGTCTGCTAGTTCATGTGTGACTCTCTCGCCTCAGTTTCCTTATCTATGAAATAGGAATGATAATACAGTAGTTTTTAGCATTAAATGAGTATCTGTAAAGCTTTCAGAATAGTACACAGCACTAATAAATATGGTAGTAGTAAATACACCACACTACTTGTAATAAGTATTATTACTCATTTGTCTTTTAAAAAGTTATTTAATTTGAATATTGGCATTTGTCAAGTTAGTTGGCTGAATTGTTTAATTTTAAATTCATCTGGTACTTTAAGTCACATTACTCTTAATTTACCATTTAAAAATTCCACTATTAATACTTAGAAAAAGTATAGTGATCTCCTTAATTCAGGTATTACCAAACAAGCTCTTTATTCATACCTTGGGTATTAGAAACATTCTTTCTCTTCAGTTTTTTTTTTTTTTTTTTTTTTTTTTTTGGAGATGGGGTCTCTTTCTGTTGCCCAGGCTGGTCTAAAACTCCTGGGCTCAAGCAGTCCACCTGCTTCTGCCTCCCAAAGTTCTGGGATTACCTTTTTCTTATAAGAGATGTACTAATTACACTCTGGACTCAGTGGAGCTGAGTTAAGTGGTTTGGCTTCTGTTAAGAGTTTAGTAACTGTTGAAGCTTCTACTGTTGGTGATTGGTTATATTTGGGGAAATGAGTAAATACAGCCAATTTATAATTTAATGGCTCACATAGGGGCCAGTTTTGAGTTTCATTAATAAATAATCTGTAATCCTGGGTTTTAAAATTCTAGCTGCTTTCACAAAATATTTCTTTAGGCGGGCTAGGCGCAGTGGCTCACGCCTGTAGTCCCAGCACTTTGGGAGGCTGAGGCGGGCGGATCACCTAAGGTTCGGAGTTGGAGACCAGCCTGACCAATATGGTGAAACCCCGTCTCTATTAAAAAAAAAAAAAAAAAATATATATATATATATATATATATATATATATGTTTCTTTAGGCTTTATAGACTTTAAAGTATAATTTTAAAATGAAATGTCTTTGTTTTGAAAATAAAGGGTAATGAATTACCCCTTATCGATGTTGCATTATTTATTTTTAAGGTATAAAACCTAAAGATTCTGTAACACTTTGAAGCCCTCACAATGAGACCTCCCATTTTCAAGATTGGTGTGCTGTTGAAGAGCCTTTTTCTTTCTCTCTCTTTTTTTTCTTAATTAATTGTTTTGGATGCATAGTAGGTGTATATATTTATGGGGTACGTGAAATATTTTGATACAGGCATACAATGCATAGTAGTCACACCAGGGTAAATGGGGTATCCATCACCTCAAGCATTTATCCTCCCTTTGTGTTATAAACAATCCAATTATACTCTTTTAGTTATTTTTAAATGTACAATAAATTATTGTCGACTGTAGTCACCCTGTTGTGCTATCAAATACTAGATCTTACTCATTCTCTCTATATTTTTGTACCCATTACCCATCCCCACTTAAACCCTCACCCACCACTCCTGCCCCTTTCTAGCCCCTGGTAACCATCTTTCTACTATCTGCATGAGTTTAGTTGTTTTAATTTTTAGCTCCTGCAAATAATTGAGAACATGTAAAGTGTGTCTTTCTGTGCCTGGCTTTGAGAACATGTAAAGTGTGTCTTTCTGTGCCTGGCTTATTTCACTTAACATGATGACCTCCACTTCCATCCACGTCGTTGTAAATGTCAGGATCCATTCTTTTTTATGGCTGAATAGTACTCCATTTTGTCTATGTGCCACATTTTCTGTATCCATTCATATGTTCCTTCTAAATCTTGGCTGTTGTGAATAGTGCTGCAGTAACATGGAGTGCAGATACCTCTTTGGTAAACAGATTTCCTTTCTGTTGGGCATATATCTAGCAGCGGGATTGCTGGGTCACATGGTAGTTCTATGTTTAGTTTTTTGAGGAGCCTCCAAACTTCTCCTTAGTGATTGTGCTAATTTACATTCCTAGCAACAGTGTACAGGGTTCCCTTTTCTCCATATCCTCACCAGCATGTGTTATAATATTCTGTCTTTTGGATAAAAGCCATTTTAACTGGGGTAAAATGATATCTCATTATAGGTTTGGTTTGCATTCCTCTGGTAATTATGTATATGAGCACCTTTTCATATACCTGTTTGCCATTTGTTTGTCTTCTTTTGAGAAATATCCAGCTCTTTCACCTGTTTTTAAGTAAGATTTTTTTTTCTATAAAGTTATTTGAGCTCCTTATCTATTCTTATTATTAATTTCTTGTCAGATAGGTAGTTTGCAAATATTCTCTCCCATTCTGTGGGTTGTCTCTTCACTTTGTTGATTATTTATTGTGCAGAAGCTTTTTAACTTAATGTGATTCCATTTGTCCATTTTTGCTTTGGTTGCCTGTGCATATGGGGTATTACCCAAGAATGTTCCACAAAGAAATCTTTGCCCAGTTCAGCATCCTGGAGAGTTTCCCCAATGTAGTGTCATAGTCTGAGGCCTTAGATTTAACTCTTTAATCCATTTTGACTTGATTTTTTGTACATGGCAAGTGATAGGGGTCTAGTCTCATTCTTCTGCATTTGAATATCCAGTTTTCCCAGCACCATTGATTGAAGAGACTGTCCTTTCCCCAATCTGTGTTCTTGGCACTTTTGTGGAAATGGAATTAATGGTAGATGTATGATTTGTTTCTGGGTTCTGTGTTCTGTTCCATCAGTCTCTATGTCTGTCTGTATACCAGTATCATGCTGTTTTGGTTACTACAGCCCTGTAGTATATTTGAAGCCAGGTATTGTGATTTCTCCAGTTTTGTTCTTTTTGCTTAGGATAGCTTTGGCTATTCTGGGTCTTTTGTGGTTCCATGTAAATTTTAATATTTTTCTATCTCTGTGAAGAATGTTGTTGGTATTAGATAGGGATTGCATTGGATCTGTAGATAGCTTTGGGTAGTATGGACATTTTAACAATATTTGTGCTTCCAATCCATGAACATGGAACATCGTTTCTTTTTTTTTTGTCCTCTTCAATTTCTTTTAAAGAGCTTTTTTACGGCATTTTTTTTTTTGGTAGAATTCGAAGTTACACTAATACCACTGGTCATGAAGTTACAATTTAGAGTACAACATTATCATTTTAGAAGATAATGATATACAAGATTTTATGCGAAAGGTATTGGAAAGTTGACTGGATGTTAGCATGTGGGCAAATCTCACACTGCTAGTGGAGGGATATTGGTCCACTAATTTGTAGAGTAATTTGATAATTTGAAAAAAGTCAAAAACGTATATGCTCTATGACCCAGCAATCATACTTTTACATGTAATGTACCTAGAGAAACATGTACATATACCTAGATGCATATGTACAAACATTTGTTTCAGTGTTTGTAATAGTGTAATATTAAGAATGACTCATATGTCCATCTTTAGAGGAATCAATACATAGAATCCAATGTAATCATGATGGGATACTATATAGGAGATAAAATGAATAAATTCGATATGTGTGTCAGTGTACATAAATCTCAAACACACACGTATACATACACATGAAACAGAAATGACTGAGGGAAAATACACGTGAAATTAATGGTAGTGGTTGCCTTGGTTGTGGGAGGGGCATGGGAGAGGACCAGGACTTAGCAGAATAAAGGGAACTGCATCTTTACATGTAATATTTTATTTTCTTTATATTAAAAAATCTGAAGCAGATATGATAAGGTTTGTCCTTATAAATTCCAAATGTTGATATAATATTATTTGATGTATTATCTGAACTTTTACATGTGTATAAAATTTTTCATTTTGTAAACATTTTTAAAGTTCCATGGTTTAATTTTAGAATTAAACTTTGTGATATTATGAAGTATATACTGAAAGAAAGATAATGTTTGATCCTTTTCTCCATTTCTAGTAAACCCCTAGATAATGCCAGTAAGCTTGCACAGCTTGTTGAAAAAAAGCTTGAAGACTACTATAAGATTGATGAAAAGAGCCTAATAAAGGTAATGTATGCAAGGCAAATAGTAACTATGCATAAAGTCTGTCTTTTTTCTTTGTAAGCCAAAGAAATGTCTTCATTCGTTTTCTAGTATTGATTTGGCAGCCATTAACATAAATCTCCAATACTGATTTGAGAATCATTAACATACACAATTGTGGAAACCTTAATAGATGGTATGGTTTAAAGGAGAATCAGGCAACTAATGGATTTTGAAGTCAACCCTGTGTCCAAATCTAGTTCTGCCATTTAATTCAGAGTTAATGTCTATTTGGGTAAATTATGTGACTTCTATGTAACTACATTTTCTTTTCTATAAAATGGGGATAATAAGAGAATATCTATTTTAAAAGTTATGATTAAATGAGTTAATACATGCAGAGTCCTTAGAATAATGCTTGCCAAGGAGTAAATATTTAATAAATGTAGGAATTCCTGTTATTACTAGCTCTGTGACCTTGAGTTTGTTTTTCTATCTATGAAATAGATGAAATAATACATACCTTGCTTGGCGGTATGAGGATTAAGTTAGCATGTAAGTATTTGGCACCAAGAGGAATTAAATAAATGGCAGTTATTATCATCTTATGGCAATAATATAATCAAAGACTAAGGTTGAAATCTGGGAAATACCAGGATTTACATGTGGGTGACAGAATGAAGAGCTTGAGGAGACTGACAGAGTTGGTGCCAGAGGGCTAGGAAGCAATATTACAGTAGCTGGAGGATGAAGAAAAGGAACTGCTGCTAGTTTAGAAGAGGAGTTGTGCCAGGAAACTGCCAATTACAATACTGTGTAATAAGTGGAATGAGAGAAGAGTGCACGGAGTATAATGGGAATATAGTCTCGGGCTTATCTTCTAAACTGGAGTGCTGGAAGGCATCCCAAGAGGAAGAGGCCCTTGAGCTTGAAGAATGAGTATAACCTGATAAAAGGAAGAGTTTATTGCATAGAAAACAAGATTCTTCCGGTAGAGGCAATAGAGAAAAAGGCAAAATCCACAATTTAAACATTGTGGCTGGAATGGAAGGTATCAACTTAGATGTTAGGTTAGTTACCTTAAAAGTTATCTGTTTTTGGTTTAGAAACCTAGTGAAGGCTGTTATTCTGGTTGTAGTTTAGAGGACAGCATGGCTTAGTACACATAGTAGTGAATAAATGTTTATGGAATGAAGAGATACACAATCAGATGTCCCTTTAGTCCTTTATGTTTTCAGTGGAAAAAGAGTAAAATCCACAAAAATTAAACTTGTCCTTTCCATTCTCTCTGCCTGGAAGATTAATCATCCTTCAAATACTTGATACCTTTCCTTTATTCAGGAACACCTGATAAAGTGTAACCTCATTTTTGAAGTCTTTCCTGACTCTTCAGGCCAAGTGATGCTTCCTTCCACATGCTATCATAAGCCCTAAGCCTGCTAAAGAACTTATGTTGCACTTTTTCCTGTTTATATTTCTGAAGATTCATAGCTTACATTTTTGAGGGCTTACTGTGCTGTGTTTCATGGTATGATTATATTTAATCTTTACAATAATCTTATAAGGCAAAGATTCTGTAATTGTATTTCATTTTACAAAGAGAATACTGGCATATAAACAGGCTAAGCATTTTGTCCAAACTTGTACTGCAAGAATGTGGTCAAGACTGGACTCAAGTTCAGACCTAGTTGATTCAGAGGCTGTGCTCTAAACCACCATGTTATACTGTCTCAAAATTTAATTAAATGAGTATGCTTAACTTTAAAATATTTTAAAAATCTAGCTTATATAATTTACCTTTTATATGTAAATAAATAGAAAATGTTTGTATAATGAGCTGTAGTTATCTGTTACTGCTTCAAATAATCCAAAGAATTTATTACTTTTTAAAATGAAGTATGAAAGATAATGACATCAACAATAAATTTTTCCACACTGCTATTCACTGTTTAGTGATTAGTGATATTTGTGAATTAATTATAACAAGGCTTTCATTGTGATTTATCATCTTAGTTTGCATCAATACAGTCTTTTAATGTAGCAGAATGGTTATGCTATTGGAGCAGACCTGTGTTTGAATCTCCATTCTGCCTCTTACTACCTGTGTGATTTGGGCAAGTTACTTCATTTCAGGCCACAATGCCCTCATGGTGTACTGGAGATAATAATATTTGTCTCACAGGATTAGTAAAAGAATTAAATGAAATAATCCATGTATTTTTATTTAGTAAAATGTCCAGTACATAGAACTCAGATCGTAGCTGCTATTCATAATTTATATCAGTTTTCGTGCTTTTGGAACTGAATTCATAAGAAAACAGGTTTAGTGCAAACATAATGTTACTTTTTTAAAAGGAATTTTCAGGCTGTTATACAGTTGTCCCTTGGTAAACACAGAGGAGGGGAGGATTGGTTTCAGTACCTCCTGTATATACCAGGATCCACGCATTCTCAAGTCCTAGTCAGCCCAGCAGAACCCATGTGTCTGGAAAGTCAGACCTTCATACATGCAGGTTTCACATCCTGAGAATACTGTGTTTTCTATTTGTATTCAGTTGAAAAAACTCTGAGTATAAGTGTGCCCACACAGTTCAAACCCATGTTATTAAATGTATCCTCTTACTCTAGTTACAAAAGCTTTTAGTTACATAGCCTTCATTTTTTCTTTCTTGTGCTACTCAGATTTTTCTTTGTTTTATTATAACTTCACATTCTTAAGACAATTAACCATTTGTTTTGTTTTGTTGTCTGTTTTTGGTGGGGGAAAAGGGACAGAACTTAGGAAAAGGCTGCTTTGTATTCTAAGATATTAAAAATACATTCACACTAAGAAATCGAAGCTGCTTAAGATTATTTTATCTTGTTATTCTAGGGTAAAACTCATTCACAGCTCTTAATAATTGATCGTGGCTTTGATCCTGTGTCCACTGTCCTGCATGAACTGACCTTTCAGGCAATGGCATATGATCTACTACCAATTGAGAATGATACATACAAGCAAGTATAACTTGAAGGGCATATAAAGGGCATATACAAACAGGATAGAATATGAGCATTTAATGATTTATATAGGCATCAGAAATCTGAAAGCCCCTGTAACCTTTTCTATTCAGTGACTATCCTTCTCTTATTCCTACAGTTATAGTCTTTGACAGATGTGTTGACCTTGTAAGTTAAAGCATAATTTGATTGCTTTGGAGCAGTTTTGGTGTATTTGCTTCCTTAATGATGTTAGAACAGAGCTACGTTTAAACACATGGAATTTGGGCCTTTTACTCATGTTAAAAGTAAATACCAGGCTCAGTGTCATATTTATTGAAGTAGAAACCATATTCAAAATTATTAGGCTATAATTATTCTGAATCATACATTTAGAAGTGTATGTGTCTTATCAACGTAACATTTTAAAAGATCAGAACACTAGAAAACTAAATAGTATGGCTATTGAAAACAGCAGGCATAGTTTTACCATTTTGGTACTTTCTACTGAGTTAATCTTGGCATAAACATATTTATTTTAAAAGTAATGTCAAGTAAAAACAAATGAAAAATGAAATAGTTTTTCTATCAAGGAATCACCTTACTGCATCTCTGTATCATTCATTTATGGGTGTGCATATGTATTACATACATTACAGATGTTATTTGATATGATTTTTAAATACAAACTAGTACTTGTCAGCTAAGATTTACTACTTGAGTACAGTAGTAAAAATGAAAATTAGTTTTCTGAAATTTTATGTTTAATTTGGTAGTTTTATTAGATTAAGATATAGACACTTGTGATAGTTATAATACTTTTTTTCTTAAATATTGTTAAAATTTGTATTTTCTATTGTATTTTCATTTGCATTTGGGTTGAATCTTGGTTTCTGAGTTTTTCTCTGTATTATCTGTATTAATATTAGATAACATAGCTATTTTTCTAAAAGTTATTTTAAGGAGTTTATTCAGAGGGGATATTACTTAGCCTTCGTT
Source organism: Cacajao melanocephalus (assembly GCA_963573385.1). Lineage (NCBI taxonomy): Eukaryota > Metazoa > Chordata > Mammalia > Primates > Pitheciidae > Cacajao > Cacajao melanocephalus. The sequence continues at coordinate 101,016 of CAUYLG010050542.1, forward strand.
GCCCTTTAGGTCTGTAAACCTGCATTGCTCGAGAGATTTCAAAGAGAGTTAATAAAACAATGGATAGTAAAGGATTTAGTTCCAGACCATAGATATAAATTTTAGATATTTCTAACCTAATATTTAAAATACGTATTTCTTTAGGTTCGCTGGCAAGCAAAGCAAGTTTTAATTTTTTTAAAGTAGAGATTTATTTTTTAAAAAGCCACTATACCCCCTTCTTTCCGAATCAAAGTTCAGAGATAAGAATTAGATGGGAGTAAAGCTCCCTGTGGTTTGTGCGCCATTACAGTTGTGTTTTGTTTTGAAACAGAGTCTCGCTCTGCTGCCCAGGCTGAAGTGCTGTGGCATGATCTTGGCTCACTGCAGCCTCCGCCTCCCGGGTCAAGTGATTCTCTTGCCTCAGCCTCCCGAGTAGCTGGGATTACAGGCACTTGCCACCATGCCCGGCTGATTTTTGTATTTTTAGTAGAGACAAGGTTTTGCCATGTTGGCCAGGCTAGTCTCAAACTCCTGACCTCAGGTGACCTTCCTGCCTTGGCCTCCCAAAGTGCCAGGATTACAGGGGTGAAGCACCACGCCCATCCTCCATCACAATTTTTTTTTGGAAACAGAATACAAAGCAGGAAGCTCTAAGGGTCCAGATTCAAGTTTTCATATTGGTGACCTCTTTAAATTTTACTTTTTTGGGCCTGGTGCACAGAGTCTCCCTCTGTCGCCCAGGCTGGAGTGCAGTGGCTCGATCTTGGCTGACAGCAGCCTTCGTCTCCTGAGTTCAAGCAATTCCTGGCCTCAGCCTCCCAAGTAGCTGGGACTGCAAGTACGCACCACTGTGCCCAGCTAATTTTTGTATTTTTAGTAGAGATGGGATTTTGCCATGTTGGCCAGGCTGGTCTCAAACCCCTGGCCTCAAATGATCCACCCTCCTTGGCCTCCCAAATAAATTTACCCTTAAAATGGGATATTCATCTCCTGAGTATTGTCGGGCTTGCTACTCTTATCTTTATTTACAGATTACTTATAAGTCAAAGGTATTGTATAAGAACAAAGTGGTATTTTGAATGACAAAAGGGCTTTCATCCTTAGTACTGTAGCCTCATATAATTGAGCACAGCGATTCTGTCTTTGGACATCTGTAATCTACACAGGTGGATGGTTTTATAGATTGATGTATAATTTGGGGGATTTTAGAAATGATTATATTCATATAGCAGAAGTCTACATGTATTCTTTGTAGTTCAGAGCTAGGAAAACTCAGTGCAGTCCTTCCTGATCTTGACTCAGAAAATCAGCAGTTCCAAGGATGATTTGGACTTCTCTAGTTCCACAAATGGAAGGAGGGTGTCTGCATAAAAAGATAAGGGGAATCAGGAAGCCCATTTTGAGTAGCTTCATGAACCCCTTAAATTCTTGCTCACTTCAGTAGAACTCATTAAAGCTGTCACAATTTTTATAGCTTACGTTTTTTTTCTCTCGTTTCTTTTCTCATTCTGTAAAGGAGATGTGGTTATAGGGTTGGGGAAGAATAAAGAAACAGATGATATGCTTGTGAATTCTGTACCAATTCTGAAACACCTTCAATATTTAATAGGTTATATTGGGGATGATATTCCTGTTCTTATTTTTTATTTTCTTTTTTAAGACAGAGTCTCACTGTGTCACCCAGGCTGGAGGCAGTGGTGCGATCTCGGCTCACTATAAACTCTGCCTCCCAGGTTCAAGCAATTCTCCTGCCCCAGCCTCCAGAGTAGCTGGGATTATAGGCATGTGCCACCACACCCCACTAATTTTTTGTATTTTTTTGTAGAGATGGGGTTTCACCATGTAGGCCAGGCTGGTTTTAAATTCCTGACCTCAAGTGATCCGCCCACCTCAGCCTCCCAAAGGGCTAGGATTACAGGCGTGAGCCACCACGCCCGGCTGATATTCCTGTTCTTAATGGAGGTTTGATCATTGTACCGTGGGTTATTAGCACATCAAAACAGTGTTTTAGGCAATTAGAACACAAGTCGTTAGTATATTCAGTCTTGTTCTTAAAGTCAATTGTAGGACATTGAATTTTTGCTTTCTAAGGTACAGTTTTGCTGAATTAAAACTCTGTAATAATGACACCTAAACCTAACATTTGAAAATGTCTTGGTAGGCTTAGCACTTTTATTTTTAACGTAAGGATAGCAATATGCCATAGTTTTGAGTAGGTATTCATTACCCCCCTAAAATAGTGGATTATACTTTTCAGTTTCTTGAATTGTGTCTTGAAATTGTTGTTTGTAAAAATACTTCTTTTGCTTTTGGAGGGAAAAAAATCCAAAAGTTTTAGTGTTTCTGTCTACTTGTAGGTATAAAACAGATGGAAAAGAAAAGGAGGCCACCCTTGAAGAAGAAGATGACCTCTGGGTTAGAATTCGACATCGGCATATTGCGGTTGTATTAGAGTATGTGAATCCATTTTAATTTTTATTCCATATTTTTTAGACACTATGTGATAGTACATTTTGTAACCTTAAAATAGTTCTGTAAAGAATTACATCTTAGAAATTTAAAGAATTCTCTCACAATTTGACAGGGAAATTCCCAAGCTTATGAAGGAAATTTCATCAACAAAGAAAGCAACAGAAGGAAAGGTAAGAATCTTACTTAACTTTCAAAATAAGAGTGAAGGTGAATTTTAAAGTTTGTTTAAAATCTTTATTTTATTTCTTTTTTATTTTGGGAAAGTTCTAACACAGAGGTAGAGAATGAACTCCTATATTCCCATTGCCTAGTTTCAGTAGTTAACGTTTTGTCTGTCCTGCTTCATTAAAGTTTTGTTTTGTTTTGTTTTTTGTTTTGTTTTGTTTTTTGAGACAGAGTCTCACTCTGTCACCCAGGCTAGAGTGCAGTCGCACCATCTCGGCTCACTGCAACCTCCATCTTCCAGGCTTACGTGATTCTTTTGCCTCAGCCACTCAAGTAGCTGGGATTACAGGTGTGTACCACCACACAAGGCTGATTTTTGTATTTTTAGTAGTGTTGGGGTTTCACCTTGTTGGCCAGGCTGATCTTGAACTTCAGGCCTCAGGTGATCTGCCCACCTCAGTGCTGGGATTACAGGTGTGAGCCAACATGCCTGGCCCTAAAGTTTAAGACCGTTTAGTAAATTTTATCAATGCATTGTTGGGATTTTACATTGAGATCTAACTTACAAGTAAAACACACAAATCTTAAATGTATACTGATAACTTTTACTTATATATACACCTGGAACCACCACCTAAATCAAGATACAGAACATTTTCATCATTCCAGAATATTTCCTCTTGTCCTTTCCCAGTCAGTACCCATCCTGCCAAAGGTAAACTCTATTCTAATTTTCATCCCCAGAGATCCTGTTCTTGAACTTCGCATAATGAGATTCACCTGTGTTGCATATTTTAGTAATTCATTTCTTTTTCATTTGTGTATAGTAGTAATACCATTATATGAATATACAACAGTTTGTTCATCTTGTCTCCCTTTGGTGGACATTTAGTTTGTTTCCAGTTTGGGGTTATTATGAACAAAGCTGCTATGGATTTTTTTGTATATGTCATTTGGTGGACATACACACTTTCTCTTGGGTATAGGTTATAGGATAGGGGTATGTTTAGCTTTAATAGGTAATGCCAAAAGTTGTAATTTACGAAGTGTTTGAACTGATTTACATCCCCATCAGCAATAATTGAGTGTTCTAGTTGCTCCATATTGTCACCAACACTTGATATATTCTTGTTTTTATTTTTAGTAAGAATTTTCGTTACATGAGGTGGTATCTTATTGTGTTTTTAATTTTAATTTCTCTGATATTCTTCTGCATATTGGCCATTTGAATATTCTGTTTTGGGAAGTGCCCGTTGAAGATCTTTTGTCCATTTTTAATTGAGTTGTCTGTTTTTCTTACTGATTTATAGAAGTTATTTTCTGGATATGAGTCCTATACATGTATTTATGTATGTATATATCTTTTGATAAACAGAAGATCTCAATTTTAATGAAATCTAGTTTATCAATTTATTTCTTTTATAGTTTCTCTGTGTCCTATATAAGAAGTCTTGGCTTAACCCTGAGGTCATTAAGGTATTCTCCTGTTTTCTTCAGGAAGGTTGATCATTTTAGCTTTTACACTTAAGTCCATAATTCACTGTATTAGTCCATTCTCGTGCTGCCATGAAGAAATACCTGAGACTGGGTAATTTATAAAGAAAAGAGGTTTAATTGACTCACAGTTCCACATGGCTGGGGAGGCCTCAGGAGACATACAATCATGGCAAAAGGCACTGCTTCACTGCTGCAGGAGGGAAAATGAGCACTGAGCAAAGTGGGAAGCCCCTTACAAAACCATTAGATCTTGTGTGAACTCACTCAGTATCACAAGAACAGCATGGGGCAAACTGCCCCCATGATTCAGTTATCTCCACCTGGTCCTGCCCTTGGCACATGGGGATTATTACAGTTCAAGGTGAGATTTGGGTGGGGAAACAGAGCCAAACCATATAATTCCATCCCTGGTCCCTCTCATATCTCATCTCCTCACATTTCAAAACACAGTCATGCCCTCAAAGTCTTAACTCATTCCAGCATTAACCCTAAAATCCAAATATTGTCTGAGATAAGGCAAGTCCCTTCAGCCTATGAGCCTATAAAATCAGAAACAAGTTAGTTACTTCCTAGATACAATGGGGATACAGGCATTGGGTAAATACACCTGTTCCAAATGGGAGAAATTAGCCAAAACAAAGGGGCTACAGGCCCCACGCAAGTCCAAAATCCAATAGAGCAGTCCTTAAATCTTAAAGTTTCAAAATGCTCTCCATATTTCACATCCAGGTCGTGCTGATGTAAGAGGTGGGCTCCCATGGTCCTGGGCAGCTCTGCCCCTGTGGCTTTACAGGGTATATATCCCCTCTCCCAGCTGCTTTCATGGGCTAGTGTTGAGTGTCTACAGCTTTTCCAGGCACATGGTGCAAGCTGTCGGCGGATCTACTATTCTGGGTTCTGGAGGATGGTGACCCTCTTCTCACAACTCACTAGGCAGTGCCCCAGTGGAAACTTGGTGTGGAGGTTCCAACCCCACATTTCCCTTCTGCACTACCCTAGCAGAGGGTCTCCATGAGGGCTCCACACGTGCAGCAAACTCCTGCCTGGACATCCAGACGTTTCCATACATCCTCTGAAATCTGGGCAGAAGTTCCAAAACCTCAGTTCTGACGTCTGTGCACCCTGTAGACCCAACACCACGTGTAAGCTGCTAGCTTTCACCATCTGAAGCAATGGCCTGAGCTCTACATTGGCCCGTTTTAGCCACAGCTGGGATATTGGGTACCAAGTCTCAAGATCACACAAAGCAGCAAGGCCCTGAGCCCGACCCACAAAACTACTTTTTCCTCCTAGGCCTCTGGACCTGTGATGGGAGAGGCTGCCATGAAGGTTTCTGACATGTCCTGGAGACATTTTCCCCATTGTCTTAGTGATTAACATTTGGCTCCTTGTTTCTTTTGCAAATGTCAGCAGCCAGCTTGAATTTCTCCCCAGAAAATGAGTTTTTATTTTCTATCATATCATCAGGCTGCAAATTTTTCAAACTTTTATGTTCTGTCACCTCTTGAACACTTTGCTGCTTAGAAATTTCTTCTGCCAGATGACCCTAAACCATCTCTCTCAAGATGAAAATTCCACAGGTTTCTAGGGCAGGGGCAAAATGCCACCAATCTCTTTACTAAAGCATAGTAAGAATCACCTTTGCTCCAGTTCCCAAGAAGTTTCTCATCTCCATCTGAAACCGCCTCAGCTTGGACTTTCATTGTTTATATTACTGTCGGCATTTTGGTCAAAATCCGTTTTGGGCAAAGCCATTCAAAAGTCTATAGGAGGTTCCAAACTTTCCCACATTTTCCTGTCTTCTTCTGAGCTCCCTAAACTGTTCCAACCTCTGCCTGTTACCCAGTTCCAAAGTTGCTTCTAAATTTTTGGGTGTCTTCACAGCCACACCTCACTCCTGGCACTAATTTACTATATTGGTCCATTCTCATGCTTTTATGAAGAAATACCTTAGACTGCGTAATTTATAAAGAGATTCAATTGACTCACAGTTCCACATGGCTGCAGAGGTCTCAGGAAACTTACAATCATGGTAGAAGGCACCTCTTCACAGGGTGGCAGGGGAGAGAATGAATGCCAAGTAAAGGGGGAAGCCCCTTATAAGACCATTATGTCTCATGAGAGCTCACTCACTATCACAAGAACAGCATGGGGGGAACTGCCCTCATGATTCAGTTATCTCCACTTGGTCCTACCCTTGACACATGGGGATTATTACAATTCAAGGTGAGATTTGGGTGGAGACACAGAGCCAAACCATGCCATTCAGTCAAATTAATTTTGGTGTATGATGTGAGGTAAGGGTCTAGGTTCATTTTATTTTGATATGCATATCTGATTACTCAAGTACTGTTTGTTGTAAAGACTGTCCTTTCACCATTGAGTTGCAGTGATGCATTTGTTGTAAATCAAATGACCATAAATGTATGGGTCTGTGGATTCCATGTTCTTTCCCGTAGTCAATTTATCTATCTTTGTACCAAGACCACACTGTCTTAACTACTGTATCTTTGTTATTAGTTTTGAAATTTGGTAGTATAAGTCTTCCAGCTTTGTTCTTCAAGATTGTTTCAGCTGTTCACAACCTTTGTCTTTTAATACAAATTTTAGATTCTGCTTGACAATTTCAACAAACATTTAGCTGAAATTTTGATTGGGATTACATGAATCTGTACACCAACTTGGGAAGAACTAACAAAAACATTGAGTCTTCTGATCCATGAACATAGAATATAGCTCCATTTATGTAGGTAGTTGTTAATTTATCTCAGCCGCATTTTATAATTTTCATTTTAGTTGTATTGCACATTGTTCTTTGATTATTTCTAGATATTTTATTTTTTGGTGTTATAAGTGGTATTTTTAAAATTCTATTTTACTTTATTAGTATATAAAATGTAAATGGTTTTTGTGTATTCACCTTGAATCTGGTGACCTTGCTAAATTTATTTTTTAATTCTAATGCTTTGTTTATAGATTGGCTTTTTTGTTTGTTGTTTTTAAGAGATGGGAACTCTGTTGGCCAGGCTAGTGTCAAAGTCCTGAGTTCAAGCAGTCCTCCCACCTTAGCCTCCCTAGCAGCTGGGACTACAGGCAGGTACCAGTGCACTTAGCTGGATTTTTTATATACACAGTAATATCTTCTGTGAATAAAGAAAGTTTAGTCTCTTCTAAATTAATTTTCCAAGGTTGTCCAAAGGAGAGAATATAGTTATGGGTTCTTAGTTTCTGTTTGGGCAAGTAAATTCCCTTCCTCATCCCTCTTTTCCACTTAGCACTAGAGACAGAAACTAAAAACCATGGCTTCAGGCTGCAAAAAGCTGAAAACAAAACAGAAAAACAAAATAAGACGGGTTAGACAAGCTTGTCATACATTTTAAATGTTTTTCTTAGTAGTTAATACCTCCTGGTTCTGGCTAATATCTCCAGTAAAACATGAAGTCAGACTAGTGATAATGAGCATCCATGTCTCATTCCCAGCCTTATGGGAAATGAATTCAATATTTCATCATTAAGTATTATGTTAGTTTTAGGTAGCTTTAGTCATTTATCAGATTAAAGATGTTCCTTTCTATTCTGAGTTTGCGAACAGGTTTCCTTTTTTTTTTTTTTTTTCTGTTTCTTTTCTTTTTTTTTTTTTAGAGACAGGGTCTTGCTTTGTCACCCAGGCTGGAGTGCGGTGGTGCAGTCTCAACTCAGTGCAGCCTCAACCTCCTGGGCTCAAAGGATCCCCCCACCTCAGGCCCCCAAGTAGCTGGGACTGCAGTCATGTGCCACCACACCCAGCTAACTTTTTTGTGTTTTTAGTAGAGATGGAATTTCACCATATTGCTCAGGCTGGTCTCAAACTCCTGAGCTCAGGCAATAGGCCTGCCTCAGCCTCTCAAAATGATGGGATTACAGGCGTGAGCCACCACAGTCAGCCTGATTCTGTTTTCTTTTAATCTGGAAAATTTGATGTTGGATTTCATCAAAGGCATTTTGATACTATCTTTTTTTCTCCTTTATTCTTTTAATGCGATGAATTACATTTATTGATTTATTGACATAAAAGTAACCCTTTCTAGAATAAACTGCACTTGATCATGATGCATTATCCTTTTTCTCTATCACTAGATTTTGTTTGCTAATATTTTGCTTTAGATTGTTTGCTTCTATATTTATGAGAAATATTTTTCTGTAGTAGTCCTTTTTTGTAATGTTCTTGTCAGATTTTAGCAGCAAGATTATTTTGGTCTTATGAATTGTGATCCACACACCGTCATTTCATTCTCTGAAAGAGTTTATGTAATATTGCTATTATTTGTTCTATTGCTGCTTGAAAGAATTCACCATTGAAGTAGTTCAGGCATGGAGATTTCTTTATGGGGAAGTTTTTTATTATAATTAATTATAAGTTATTTAATAGATACAGAACTATTTAGATTTTCTTTCTTACATTAGTTTTGGGATATCTCATTTTTCAGGGAATTTGTCTGTTACATCTAAATTACGAAATGTCCTCTTATCCTTTCAATATGTATAGAATCTGTAGTTAGATTTTATTTACTAATCTTGATATTGTTAATTTGCTTATTCACCTGTATGTTATTAATATCCCCTACAGGCCAGGTGTGGTGGCTCACACCTGTAATCCCAGCACTTTGGGACTCCTAGGCAGATGGATCACTTGAGGTCAGGAGTTTGAAACCAGCCTGGCCAACATGGTGAAATCCCATCTCTATTTAACAAATACAAAAATTAGCCAGGTTTGGTGACGCATACCTGTAATCCCAGCTACTCAGGAGGCTGAGACAGGAGAATTGCTTGAACCTGGGAGGCAGAGTTTGCAGTGAGCAAAGATGGTGCCACTGCATTAAAGCCTGGACAAAAGAGTGAGACTCTGTGTCAAAAAGAGAAAAAAAATCCCCTATATATGTTATTAATATTTCGAAGAACCAACTTTTGACTTTGCTGATTTTCACTCTTGTATTTTTATGTTAGTTGATTTTTACTCAGTTTTATTTCCTTCCTTGAGTTTTCTTTGTTTTAAATCAAGCTTGTCCAACCTATGGCCCACAGGCCACGTACGGCCCAGAACAGCTTTGAATGTGGCCCAACACAAATTTGTGAACTTTCTTAAAACATTATGAGATGTGTTTGTGATTTTTTTAACCTCATCAGCTATTGTTAGTGTATTGTATATGTGACCCAAGACAGTTGTTCTTCCACTGTGGCCCAGGGAATCCAAAAGCTTGGACACCCCTGGTTTAAATTTTTTCTTCTAGCTTCTTGAGTTAGAGTTTTAGAGCATTGATTTCCAACCTTTATTCTCTACTATTGTGTATATTTTATAGTTATTTCCTTCTCAAATTTAGCTGCATCCCAGGAGTTTGGGAATAACTTATTTACATTCAGTTCAAAACATTTTCTAACCTTTATTGTGATTTCTTCTTTGACCAATGTGTTACATAGGAAATGTGTTTTTAAATTTCAAAGCATTTGGGAATTTTCTAGTTATCTTTCTGTTACTAGTTGTAATTTAATTATACAGTGGTCAGAGAATATGTACTATATGACATCAGTCTTTTAAAATATGTTAAGACTTGATTTATGGGGCTGGGCATGGTGGCTTATGCCTGTAATCCCAGCATAATAATGCCTGTAATCCCAGGCTTATGCCTGTAATCCCTGCCTTTGAGAGGCCAAGGCCGGCAGATCAGATAAGGCCAGGAGTTCAGTACCAGACTGGCCAACATGGGGAAACCCTATCTCTACTAAAAATAGAAAACTTAGCCATGTGTGGTGGCATGTACCTGTGGTTCTAGGTACTCAGGAGACTGGGCAAGACTCTGTCTCAAAAAATAATAATAATAAATTTGATTTCTGACCCAGCATATGATATATTGGTAAATGCCTTATGTGTACTTGAAGGAAATAAAAATTCTATGCGTCTGTTAAATCAAGATCGTTAATCATGTTCAAATCTTCTCTTTCTTTTGATTTTTTTTTTGGCCTGCTTTTTCTGTCAGTTATTAGAAGTGGCATATTAAAACTCTGATTATGACTGTGAATTAGTCTGTTTTTTAGTCGTTTCAACTTTCGAAGTTATAGTAACTGATAAAGCTATGTTAAGTTCATTATACATTTAACATAGCTATCTTTCTGTTGAATTTAGCCTTTTATCATCATAAAGTGTCCCTATTATTACTTGCAATATTTCTTGTCTTAATGTCTACTTTGATGTGATTACCACTATACCTTCTTTTTTTTGTTAGTGTTTACATAGTACATCTTTTCCCATCCTTTACTTTGAACTACCTATGTCTTGATATTTAAATTGTGCTTCTTAAAAAAGGCTTATAGTTAGAAATAACTAAGATCAGAGCAGAACTGAAGGAGATAGAGACGCAAAAAACCCTTCAAAAAATCAATAAATCCAGGAGCTGGTTTTTCGAAAAGATCAGCAAAATAGACCACTATCCAGATTAATAAAAAAGAAAAGAATAATACCAATAACAAGGGCAGAAGTTGAGGCTGCAATTAAGAGCCTACCAACCAAAAAAGCCCAGGTCCAGATAGGTTCACAGCCGAATTCTACCAGACGTACAAAGAGGAGCTGGTACCATTCCTTCTGAAACTATTCCAAACAATCCAAAAAGAGGGAATCCTTCCCAAATCATTTTATGAGACCAACATCATCCTTATACCAAAACCTGGCAGAGACTCAGCAAGAAAAGAAAACTTCAGG
>CAUYLG010050543.1:0-10510 GCA_963573385.1 Cacajao melanocephalus
CTGGGCAGTAGAACAAGAATCCTGTTCTCTCTCCCTCTTTTTCTTCCTCTTTCTTTCTCTCGTACATTCTTTTTTTTTCTTTCTTTCACTCTCACTTTCTTTCCTCTCTTTTTCTTTCTTTCAAAAAAAAAAAAAAAAAAACCAACCCTAGTGTCACCCTCATTTGCATTTAATCTACATGTAAATCAGTACATCTGAGTAATTCAGAGAGGTGGGACTGTGGCTGAATGTCAGTTATTTTGTTTTTATTGTTAAAATTTGCCTCTTCAGACAAAATAGACAAAACCAAAATCCTTTCTAAAGGAAAAAAGTAATGATGGATGTGACAGAAAATTAAAACACTAAGAAATATGTTTGTAATGAAGTTGGTCACCTTCTACCAGTCGCCAATCTGTTTCCCAGAGGCAACAAATGTTACCAGTTTCTTGTGAGTTCTTCCAGAAATAGTCTATGCATATACCTGCATATGGATATGGTACATACATACATAGGTACTCATGTGAGCACACATACAAATGCACACATACATTTTCAAATGTACCATTATATATTGTGGGTTCTCCCTTGCTTTTCTTTTTTTTCTTGTCAAGTGAGTATAGAGTTAGGAAGATAAATATCTTTAATATTGTCCTACATAAAGAGTAATTAGAGGCCGGGTGCGCGGTGGCTCACTCCTGTAATCCCAGCAGCCTGGAGGCTGAGGCAGGCGGATCATCTGAGGTCAGGAGTTCACAATCAGCCTGGCCAACATGGTGAAACCCTGTCTCTACTAAAAATAAAAAAATTAGCCTGATGTGGTGGATGCCTGTAATCCCAGCTACTTGGGAGGCTGAGGCAGGAGAACTGCTTGAACCCAGGAGGCAGAGATTGCAGTTAGCCTGAGCACTCCAGACTGGGTGACAGAGTGAGACTCCATCTAAAAAAAAAAAAAAGAAAAGAATAATCAGAGAAGTCATCTTCTTGGTATGATAAAGTAGAAAATTCACTGTATAAATAATTTTTTTCAACCCATTTTGACGTTTGTTTATTTTCTTATTCTAACTTGACTTTTAAAACCTAAGCATGGAACACCCAAGAAGATGTATGTGACCTGGTGCCTGAGAGAGCACCTCAGTTGCCAAACAACCGGTATAGTACAATCTCCCTTTCAAAAATTATTCACCAAATATTAATGTACTTTAAAGAGCACACACGCCAGGCTGGGTGTGGTGGCTCATGCCTATAATCCCAGCACTTTGGAAGGCCGTGGGGGCAGATTATGTGGTCAAGAGATCGAGACCATCCTGGCCAACATGGTGAAACCCTGTCTCTACTAAAAATACAAAAATTAGCCCAGTGTGGTGGCGTGCACTTGTAGTTCCAGCTACTTGGAAGGCCGAGGCAGGAGGATCTCTTGAACCCTGGAGGTGGAGATTGCTGTGAGCCAAGATCGCACCACTGCACTCCAGCTTGGCAACAGAGCAAGACTCCGTCTCAAAAAAATAAAAAAAAAAAAAGAATACACACCAAATTCTCATTTAAACATTTTTTTTCATTCCTCTTTTTAAATTTTCCAGTTCTTTTTTCTATTAGAAACTGGACCTCACAATGTTGCTCAGGCTGGTCTTGACCTCCTGGCCTCAAGCGATCCTCTCACCTTAGCTTCCCTAAGTGCTGGGATTTCAGGCCTGAGCCCCCGCCCCTGGGACAAAAGTTATTAATGATGATCCCCACTGAGGCTTGTAAGGGGAAGAAGTATTTGGGGGAACGTTTAATGCCATACCCTGTGTCTTATTTAAATATTTCTGAAACAAATACATATTAATTTTATGATATCAGTGATTTGGGGGGATGAAAGACAAGCCATTTGTTTGTCCTTTTCCTAGAGTGCTGAATACTGAGTGACCGGATGTGCGTGGGAGCCGTGGGTGTAACACAAGCGTGTGTAAGTATGTCACGGGGAGCTGGGGTGGGTGGTTGTTAATTCTACTCCTCCCGTGTGAGTGGCTCCCCCAATGCCCTCTTGTCTCCTTTCTTCCCCTCGGTGCCTTCCTCTCGAGCTCCCTTCCCCTTTGCAGCCTTTCTCTTCATGTAGATAGTGACAGAGTTGACAGGTTGGAGGGGGACGGCGAGTCTTAGCCCATTCAGGGCTCTGCCGCCTACTTCCAGGTCTGCGCAGATAGGAACACAGCTGCAAGAGGCACATGCAAATTCTGCAGGGTGCCCTTGCTACCCCTGGCCAGCTCTCAGGGCCACAAAGGAGGTCCTGGCCGCTCTGTTGAGTGCCCAGGCTCTCGGCCTGCAGTGCGTGTACTCCAGAGCCCTTGCTGCCACGGAGGCTGTGTCCAGAGCCCGGGCTCTGGGTAACTGCTGCAGACGGCCCACTTCCCTGGGGCAGGGCGGGAGCAGGGCAGGGCGGGAGCAGCGCCGGGCCCAGCCAATGCGGGGCCAAAGCCCTCAAGATTTGCTGCGTTGATCACTGAGCTCAGAGCTGACAGATGGAGTCAGATGGGCAAACTAATTATATTTTTCATTTTTGTTTCTTGGACATTTGTGAGTCTGCAGGAGCTTAATTTATGTATTAATTACACCTCAGAGCTAAATGAGGGGGCTGGAGTGCCTCCAACAGCCTTTGCATTTTATTAGGAAACATTGCACGCACACTTGCCTTCCTAAGGAAATAGCTACTAAAGCTTCCCTCCCAGGAGCTCTGTGGTCCTGGAGGAAACAGAACTCTTCAGCCACTTAGGTGGGGGCCCAGGTGGAACACTTCAGGCCAGGCTTCAGTTCAGCCTGGGGGCTGACGTTAGAATCTTCAGATTCATCTTGCATCCCTCACCTGCAGCAGCCTCTCCACTAAAGGGAAGCAGTCCCCTCACTGCACCCCCAAAGCCCCAGCCCCCTCAACTGCTGCATGAGTTTCCCCTGATCAGCTGTGGCGTGGTTATGTTTTGCACTGAGCTGCTGTGTCCAGGCCAAAGCCCAGCAGCGAGGAAGGGAGTGACTCCCAGTTGAGGTCCCCAGTCTGTGAGCCAGGAACCTGAGGACAGGCCTCACTCAAGTAGGTGGATGGAGAGATGGTCTGGTTTTCTCTCTTGAGCCTGGACTTGGTGGGGTCTGGTAGTCTTGGTGTGGAACTCGGCCAGTGCCCAGGAGGCTGGGCAGGCCAGGCAGGACCTTTGCAAAGGATAAAAAGTTGGTGGGAAGAAAGCCACTCTGTGTGAGCCAGACCCTAGAACCTAGGGCTCCTTAATCCCCATTTTCTTGTCCTCTAGTTCTTTATGAAATCTTGTCTACAGCTGCTGTGCTGCTGGCCTGTGTTGGGGGTGGTGGGAAAGGGGAGAAAGTATCTGCTGTCTATTCTTTGGCCAGTTTTCCTGAGGGCAGCACCACCCAAGGCCTCAGGCTGGGGGTTGTTGCTGTTGGAAACAGATACTTGATGCCAAAAGAAAAATTAGCACTGAGACAAAGGATCTCTCAGCAAGGCAATTTTTACTTCCTGCAGGAAGGTAACTTCGCCAGCCGTCTTGGCACGAGAGTATAGCGAACAAAGGAAAAGCAGACATATTTATCCCTTACGCATTTGGGGTTGTCCTTACTGCTGTGTCTGATCTCCATTGGTTGGAGCCAGACCTCACAATTTAAATTAAAACCTGATTGCCTAATAACTTAAAACTTTCCTAAATAGGTAAAAGCAATGGAGAAATCTAAATAAGGAAGGGGCAGGAGCTGCGAGCTGGGACATGCCTGTGAGCACGTCTGGCACAGGTATCTTGGTTAAAGTAAAGAATACACCACGTGTCTGTAAGCATGTCTAACAGCTACATAGGATGGGGCTTAACAAAGAGTTATTAGCAAAAAGCAAGAGGGATGTATTCTTTAACAAGAAAGAAAACTTTGAAGAGGAACTTTTCTACTTCCCACATTGCTATCACGGTGATCACCAGAGTAAAGGATGGAGGGAAGGCCTTGGGGCGCGGCAGCACCCTCCCCACCCTGAGCAGGCCTGAGAGTCCATGTCTAAGGGAAGCACTTCTTTAAAAGGGCTCAGGAAAGGCCCCCGGGCTCTCTAGTGCCTAAAGGCTGGGAGACAGCTGCCTGGCAACGGCAGCCGTCTAACTGGTATGCTGGCTACTGGGCTGATGGTGGGCTTTCCTTCTGCACCCAGTTGGGAGGGTCCTTATAGTGTAGGCCTGCCTTGCACAGCAGGTGGAGGCTGGTCAACACTGTCACACTGAGAAGTGACTCTCAGTGGTGAGTTCAGGGGAGTGTTGATATTTGTGAGTGCCTTGGGAAAGAAGGAAGAACATGGGCACATCCACTGAATGTAATCCTTCTCGGGGAAGGTATTTTTGCCTGCTTTGTTCACTATTCTTTTTTTTTTCTTTGACACGGAGTTTTGCTCTTGTTGCCCAGGCTAGAGTGCAGTGGTACAATCTCAGCTCACTGCAACCTCCGCCTCCTGGGTTCAAGCGATGCTCTTGCCTCAGCCTCCCGAGTAGCTGGGATTATAGGCGCCCACTGCCACACCCAGAAAATTTTTGTATTTTTAGCAGAGACAGGGTTTCACCATGTTGGCCAGGCTGGTCTTGAACTCCTGACCTCAGGGGATCTGCCCACCTCAGCCTTTCAGGGTACTGGGATTACAGGCATAAGCTACTGCCCTCAGCCTGTCCACTTTATTCTGAGAACCTAGAAAAACACCCGGCACATAGCAGATGGTTGTAATGAGCCAGTAGGAGGTGATCTGAGGAAAGTTGGCTATCCCATGTCATCTTTGGGGCAAAGCTGACAGACAGGTGGCCGATGAGTTTCAGGGGTGTCTTAGCATATTTTGTGATTCTGTAACAGAGTCCTGTAGGCTGAGTCATTTATGGAAAAATAACAGTTCATTTGTCTCATGGTTCTGGAGGTCGGGAAGTCCATGACTGGAGGGCCACATCTGGTGGAGTCTGACATGGGGGGAAGGGAGAAAGGGGAGGGGGCCACATTCAATTTTATAACACACTCACTCTCATGATAATGAGCCCATTCCTCTGATGAGTACAAATCCATTTGAGAGGGCAGAGCCCTCATGACCTAAGTACCTCTTATAGGTCCCCCTTCTCAACACTGTTGCACTGGGGGTCTTTGGGGGATGCCTTCAAACCATAGCAAAGACACTTTTGTGCCTGTCCAAAGTCACATAGCTCATTAGAGGCCAGGTAGGGCCGGAGTCTCGGACAGGAATAATAGCCAAACTTCCCTAACTCATCTGTGTTGTGAGGGCCCTGAGGCCAGCGTGTTCATGGCTCAGCCTCTAACCAGCTGAGCTAATTGACAAGAAATCTGTTCTGCCTGGTGCTGTGGGAGATGCTCAGATTTTCCATGCCCGTAAGATGACCCAAAGCATGGACATGCTTATTAGTGGGATTCCATCCCCTCGGTGAAGTTTTTGGTTCTTGCTTTTAATAATGGAGCCAGAGAAGCCAGTGGGAAGTCTGGTGACAAGGGAATGACCACCATGTGGGCACTGGCAGGCTTAGGGTGAGGGGCTCAGCTTCCTGGTGTAGGCCACGGCAAGCTCATTCTGCGAGGGGCTTGGAGTCTTGTGGATTTCATTCCTGCCATTCCATCTGCTGTGCCTGCTACCGGCTGTCTTGCCAGCCTGTCTGTGCAGGAAGAGTGTGGAAATAAGCTAGAACCCTTGCACAGGGAGGCCCTTTTGTGTCCACCTAGTCATCAGCCCTCCCTGTATCTACTCGACTGAAGGCCAAAAGCCCATCCAGATGTTACCATGGGGCCAGGCAGGGGTTCATGCTGCTGGATTCATCCTGGAATCAGGTATTTGATCAGTTTCCACCTGGGGCAGGAGAAGGAGCCAGCTGTTGCCCTCTCAGGAAGCAGTGGGTCCTGATGCCCTTCCCCAGAGGGCCCTTGGCTTGCAGGCACCTGGTATCTCCCATCATCTCTCTGGAGCCTCAGGCCAGCCTTCTCAAGATGGCTAAAATGGGATGCAGGGAGCCTGAGTGATCTTCCCGGAGAGGTGGCCAGCATGTTTGGCAGTGAGCGCTCTGGATCGCTGCTGTCTGCATGCATTTGTCTCGTCCTTTTGTATTCAGCCAGCTCTGAGACAAGACTAACTAACCCTTCCTGACAGAATCAGTTCAGTCTTATCCTCTGAGCAGGGCCCAGGGTGGGCAGGGGATAGGCTGGGGCCAGCTGGCTATCTGGCCATTGCTGGCTGGTGGACGACACATGGGGAGCCCTGACGGGCCCAGTGGAAGGGTCCAGCCCAGTGGACAGAGAAGGAGAAGGAGCTGGCGGGGGGCAGGTAGAGAGTGGTTGCAGCCTCTGCAGCTTCTCTCAACCCCAAAGCCAAAGTAGGGAGGGGATCAGGCAGAGGGGCCTTGCTTAATTTCTTCCATCTTCATCCCTATCCCTATTCTGAGGCCCAATTTTCTCAATTTTCCCAAAACTGAAGCCCACAGTTTTGGGAATCAGATGAGCCTGACTTTGAATCCTGGGTACAGGGAGCAGAGGGAAGGGGTCGGCTGGCCCCTGGAGAGCGCACGTGAGTACGGAGTCTCCACCACAAGTCTGCCCTGCTCACTCCAAATAGGCCTGCCCTTGGGCACAGTGCCCTCCCCTCTCCATTTGAATGACACCTTGAAGGCCACCATCTGTGGCCCACTGCCCACGTAAACTTTGCCCTCCCCAGCCAACCAAGGAATTGGGCATTCACAATGCTTATGAAAGCTCAGGGAGGAACCCCAGACTGGGGTGCCACTTGGGGGTTAATCGGAGTGTGAGCGTAGGCCTGGAGTGGGAGTAGAGAGCGGGTTCCTGTGCCAAAGAGAAGAAGGCTCTTCAAGAAAGGGAGGCAGGCTTGTGTCTCACTGGACTGGGGAAAGGGGCCTAAAGGGCCAAGGAAGGACTTGCTACTGGGTCTCCTGGGATGTGAGGGGCAGGGCCAGGCAGCTGAGACGGGAACAGAGTACCTGTCAGGAGCCAAGGCCAGCTGTTTCCCCTGCTCCCTGCCCCATGTCGTCACAGGGCCAAATCAACTAGGGAGCTGGGTGAGGGCCGAAGCTCTGCTTTGAGCCATTGGAAGGAGAGGAGACTTCTGGGGGTGTCTGGAGAGAGCCTGGAGCACTTCTGAGGGCTTACAAAAAAGGGGTGGAATCCACCCTACTCCTGGAAGGATCAGAAAACAGAGGAGATGCACATTCCTGGCCTAAAGTATTATAAACATGCTATTCCCTTCACCACCACTCACAAAATAGCAAGCAGTTTTTGAACACTTGCCATGGGCAGGCATGAGTGTACACGCATGTGTGATCGTGTGTGATCCAGCCTGCAAGCAAGCAGAATGGGAACAAGAGAGCAAGTGCAGGTAGCGCATTTGGGAGGGGAGACGCTGGGAGGGGCACGCCACAGGTGAGCAATGCGTGTCACCGAGCGTCCCCCTCAAAGGACCAGGATGCTGGAGTATTTATGCATCCGTTCCCGTGGCCACTAGTGAATGGCTGCTCCAGCAAGTCAGTGATTCCAGGGCTCTTCAGCCTCCGGTGCAAAGAGGCCAAGTGCAGAGCAGGTTCTGACAGTTGGCCCCTTCTGCACCTCGGGCACAGAGGTGCAGATGCTGGCAGTTCGAAGGGTGTCCCTGTGTGCCGAGATGATGTGGGCACACGATATCTGCTGCAGGAGTGTGAGTCCCACTGCCCAGATGAGAAAACTGACGCTCACAGAGGACTCCTGCCCAAAGTCCCCCAGCTGGTGGTAGCTGTGCTGGGATCTGCCACTGAAGCACATGCACTTTTTACTCTGACCCCAGCACATTCTGTCTCTTTCTAAGATAGGGTGCTCTTGGGGTCAGGGACTGTACCTCCTCCCCCGCCTGACCCAACATGTGTCAGGTAGGAGGTTGGTGCCCAGTAAGTGGCAAATAGAAAGATTATTTCTAGCCCCTAATATCAGATTGTAGACAGACAGGCCTCATTAGTGCCATTGAAGTGGGCCTGGAAGAAAAAGTGAGAATCAGATTCTGTTTTAAATATACTAGCAGCTCGCTGTTAAAGGGCTGGGACTGCTACTTCTTTTTCAAAACGAGCTGTGTCTTCCATCTGTGTTACGGGCTGAATTGGGTCCTCTCTTCCAAATTCATACGTTGAAGTCCTCACCCTCAGTACCTCGGAATGTGACTAATTTGGAGATGGAGCCTTTAAAGAGATAATTGAGGTAAAATGAAGTCATACGGGTGGCCAGTTATCCACTGTGACTGGTGTCCTTATAAGAAGAGGTGATTAGGACACGGACACACGCACAGGGATGACCATGTGAAGATGCGGGAGAAGAGGGGTGGCTGCAAGCTCAGGAGGGGGGCCTCAGGAGAAACCCCCTATCAGCCAGTGCCTTGATCTCGGACTTCCAGCCTCCAGAGCTGGGAGAGAAGAAATGTCTGTTGTTTAAGCCACCCAGTCTGTGGCATTTGTTGCAACAGCCCTAACAAACTAACACAATCTGCTGCACTATCCAGGGTGGACACAAGGGGTTTGCGCTTGAAGGTATCTCTCCCACCCTCTGATTTTACAGGGGAGCAACAGATTCAGAGAGGGGAACCTAACACACTCAATGCATGGAGAGTTAGGGCCAGTGTGGGGACCAAGCTTTTTATAACCTGGGTGCGCTTAAAGCCGGGGGCACCTGCCTCACCACCTTTTGGCCGGCACCGCCAGCCCCCATCAGTGCCCTTGGTTCCTACCCCGAGGAGGAGGCTCGGAGCAGGGCTCAGTTTTCTAGACTATGGGCTGGAGAAATGCAGATGCAAGAAGTTGCTCAAGGCACTGTCCCTCCAGAGCTGGAGGATCTTGGGTTAGGAGAGGCGCTGAAGAGGGTGGTCCAGGCTCATCACATAGACTGACTGACTCTCTTCCAGGCCTGAGTCTTATCATCCGTCAAATGGAGACCATGATGTCTATAATCCAAGCTATGGTGGCTTGTTCCCTCCCTGTGAGGATGACTTACGATGGCTGTGGAAGACATGCTTCTAAATAGACAGACCCCTGTGAAATGCAGCAAAAAGCCTGTAAGGGCTCCATGTAGAACTGGGTTCAAATACCACTTATGGTACTTAACTGCTGTGTGACCTTGGGGAAGTTGTTTAACCTTTCTGAGCTTCAGTTTCCTCATCTGTAAAATGGGACTAATCACTTAAATCTGGAATGGTTGTTATGAGGATTGCATCAGATAACTCAGGCCCGCATACATGCCTCGAAACCTTCTCACCTGCTCTCCTTTGCACTTTCAAACTCTGCTATGATTTTGTAGAACGGTGTGGAATTTAACATCTGATCTGCCCCCCTCTGGGAGATGATCTGCTGGGGTGAGGGTCCTCATGCCGACAATGGGCCTGTGCTTAGTGTGGGTGGTGGTCCCCTGCCCATTCCCTCTGGTCCTGGAGTACTTCTGTTACGGGTGTGCTGGGATCCTTTCTGCCTGAAGGCTTCTTTATGAATCATGTAAATGGGAACCTGGCAGGGGTTCTTTAGAACAAACATTTTTACTGTCTTTAGAGGATCTGACTCTCTGGTTTCCCAATTAATGAGGGCCCAGGATGACCCAGGATTTGATAGAAGCTCACTCCCACTTTCAGGTTTGTCGAGAGAATCTCATATTCTTCCTCATCCCCACTTTATTTCTACCAACCAGAAATATTACCCCTCCTCCCTCTGCCCTTCCAGATTTTACCAGCCTGGGGGTACAAGAGCCCTCCTCCTTAATACTTCCATATGTTGGCATGTGGTTTTCTGAGGCCCAGAAATCCCTTCCTTTCTTTATCCTCTGGCTTCATACAACTCAGATCAGATGGGCTTTTTCTCCAGAAACCCTTCCCTGGCCTTTCCAAACACAAGGAACCCCTGCTGCTGTGGCCTGCACTAGAGGCATCTGAGAAAGGATTAACAGTAATAACTGCCCATGGCCACCAGGGGGCATGCTACCCAGGACGGCGCCAGGGCTTCTGTTCAGTTGGAACCCCAAGCAGCAAGTGACATTGCAGTGGTGTACCTGGAGCCCTGGACCACGGTACAGCAGTCAGAAGTCAGTAGGCACTGTCCTAGGCAGAGAAGGGATGCAGCCCCACCAGCATCTGCAGTTGTTCACAGAGCACTCGTAGACACCCAGAGTCTCTCACTTCCCTGAGGAGGGGCTGAAGCAGAAATGCAGCTGGTCAGGAGCTGGTCCAGATGTCTCAGCAGAGAGGGAGACTTCTTCATAGAGTCCCCAGCCCAGGGGCTTTTGATAGGGTAAAGCCTACCAGCAATTAGAATCAAGATTCTGGCCCAGAGTGGGCTACAGCAGCCCAGCGGACCCCTCCCCAAGTCCTCTCCCAAGGATGCTCCTGGCTCTCCAGGTGGTCAACACACCTGACGTGTCCTTTTTTTTTTTTTTTTTTTTTTTTTTTTTTTTTTTTTTTTTTTTTTTTTAAGTTTGTGTGTAACGTTTTTTTACAGGGGGTAGTGCGGGGGCACCATAGCGGCCAAATGCATCC